>VKKT01000728.1:20887-35397 GCA_008038995.1 Haliotis laevigata
GACCGCCGCCATATAGCTGGAATAATGCTGAGTGCGGCGTAAAACTAAACTCACTCACTCACGCTATTCTGGCCAACATGCCCCGATATTCGTATAGAGAAGAAAACGTGACTGTTTTATGATGGACCACATACGGTAATGTCACTGTTGGTATGGTTAGGAAGATACCGCAGAGTCACTGTTTATATAATAATGTACTGGGGATTACATATCACATGCACCTAAGTAACGCGATCGCGTTTGTTTGTAGAGTATTTTTAGCTCGACTATTCCAATCTGAATGTCTTTAAGCGTTTCAAGGACAGCTGGTTTTGTGCTGTAACACATGGCAATGTTGTATGTATGTCTATTTATATTGAATATGGCATTGTTAGAAACACGCACTGCAGTCGTGTGTGTAAATAACGAACATTGTTCAGCAGTGGAACTGTCAAGAACCTTATTTGATTTGAAACACAACCTACATGATTGAACGTCGATGTAGGCCATGGGCTGTGGGCGGCGAGTGCTGACACTGACAACGTTGGGAGATAATCGAAGGCCGTGTGTTGTGCTGTAACAGCGGAACGTGTTATTTCACAATATCGGAGTTAATGCACATCCCACTGTGGGCGGACTTTATTGCCAACTGTACGCGTGGGGGCTGACCATGTGCTTGGCCATATGTGCAACGTGGCCTCTTTGTTTGAAATGAATCGCCACAAAACATTACGAGTTTTCTCTATGGGAATGAGGGGGTAGAAACGAGGGGGAACTTATCTTTTATTTGACAACCATCTCTTCATCCAAGATGGATGCTACCACAGCGTGCTCTGTGAACCAGCAGCTGTAGCTTATGTTTATTATAATATTATCATTTTTATTTATTTTATTATAGTGATTAACTTCAAAGCGGGATTTAAACTAACACGTAGTCTCTGAAAATATGTAAAAAAGAGCAAATACACTTAAAATTAAAATAAGAGCCTGTGTGAGAAAAGAGATTCCTTGAAGTCACACGTTAAGTGTCCCATATTTGACGGGCATATATATTCATATACCATGCATGACACTTGAACAATATGTAGCACTTTCTCTTTCACCATGAAAATATAGACTTGCTATGTTTGAGGGTGTACAATTACTGTAACAGCTGCTTGGAAGGGAATAACATGGTTCAGGAACTGTGAGGCAGACAAGGAAGGATCGAATTTGACACCTTGACCTGGCAACCAATACCAGCGAAGTGAATTAGCTAATGTTAAATACAGTATCAGCAATATTCGGGCTTAGATAGGCAAACAAGGGCAAAGTCACATATTGTGACCATCCGATCCCCATTGTAGTCAGTTCTTACGGCAAACATTACAACAGCTTCAGGTCAGTTTCAGGTCGGCTTCAGGTGGAGGCAGTTCCAAATGATGCAGGTCGCACCGTCAGACGTGTTTGTCAAACCCACAGACACACGGAACTGAGAGAGCAAGAATCACATTCTAGGATTCGAACCAATGACTCGGAGTCTCTAGAACTCTGCATACAATGGAGACAATACACGGCAATGGATATCGTCATATTTCAAAATATTACTTTCCAGAATTAGGTGCGCCATAGTATAATAATTACAAATGTGTCGGTTTGTCCAATACTGTCGAATATAAATCTGTCTACATGCAGATTTGGAGTTTTGTCCTTCCTGTACTGTTGTACTAACGGCTCTCACTATCAGCTGATGATAAACAATGTAAACAAACAACCGGTCAAAGGCTTGTTATGATGACTGCATCGATATCACATGCTTCACGTGGCTGCGGGCGTGTTGAGCCGCCTATATGCGAATTCCCTAACACTTTCGTACGAAACAACGCATTGCATTCAGTTAATTCTATAACCTCGCTCGCGTTGACCGAAACGGATAACTGTTTATTATACCGACGAGGGCGAACATATCGGGGTTCATGTTTTTCATTCGATGCCCTAGGGCAAAATATCACTTTGTCATGGTGACGTGCCGTCATGAACAATTCTATGACGTCACGTTTCTTCTGTCACGTTGCGTTCTACATGCGGCGACGGCGGGTAGCCAGCCTATGCTTGAAAGTAGATTTGGGTTAATATTTTCCTCAATTTGACGACTTCAGTAATATAGTATGACATGGACACTCGCATGATATCCTCTATATGTAAATAGTATTTGTGTAGGCCCTAACGCTGGAACACGTCTCCAATGCCGAATACTTCAAGTCGACAAAATTGTGAATCGGGTGGTTAAAATGTCCGAAAGTTTTCTCTGGCAATGTCCGGACCAGAACGCCTCCCGGTGTCCAGTCGAGTGAATTGGTCGGCCAAATGTGTGGCAGGCTGATGTGTGACGCGTCCCAACGGCTTGGACCGATACTCTTACTTTCAGCCACTAATTTGTTCAGTTCTTACTCATTTATTTGAAACCAATGTGGATGGTTTTTGTTGTGCTACGTAAAACAACACTCACTCACGCTCATAACTGATTGTGACTACCGCTCAACACGTTTGATCTTTACACGTGCCGACTGTCCGAGCCAACTGTTAATAATGCACGTGTTTTTGGAGTATATCTGATACCTACATAGAGCATCCATACATACAAACTGTTGATGATGATAAAACCGATAGAATGAAATCCCATGGCATTCTTATTCCAACTGCAGGGGCGGCCGGGTAGCGTAGTGGTTAAAGCGCTCGATCGTCACATGTTTACAATGTGTAAAGCTCATTTCTGGTGTTCCCCGTCGTAATATTGCTGGAATATTGCTAAAAACGGCGTTAAACTAAACTCACTCTTCCAACTACAATATCGAATGTATTCGTAGATCATTTTGAACAATAATTCTTTATTTACGTTAAAACACAGCTTACGAGTCACTATTAAAAGACGGGTAATGTTTCATGAGTTTTCAAACACAGCTTCAAAAACATATTCGTATAAATCTGACGTGCAGTTAGTGCCAATCGTGAAAAAAAGTGAGGTATTCTCTTATCAGGCCACTCACAATACAGTAAATCAAGAACTGATTACAACTTGTTCAATGTTACGTATTAGATTTATTACAATCAGAGTAGGTGTACACGGCCTGGTACATGGGACAGCGATGTCACGGGAACGTGGACGCTCCTGGTACACGTCACCACGTGGTCCGCTGCTACATTGTTGACACAAACAAGAGTTAGGCCGAGGACGAGCTAGCATCCCACATCAACAAGGTCAAAGTCCAGAATGCGCCAGGAGTGGAGCGAGCCAGTTGAGCAGACGGTACAGAGTACGGCGTGCCGATGGGCGGGCTCGCGAGGCATGTGCTACTGATGATAACACTTGATAACAGTCAGTAATCTGCATGTTGAGAGTTTTGTACCAACATCCCAACGGATGTGGTAGATTGAGATGCACTCAGTGTATTCCGCGGAGTTGTATGTAACGAAGTACTCCATTAAGTCCTTATCGCTAGTCTGGAACTCTAGCTCTTATCGTTATGGCAGGAGTAGTTTCATGGTTATCGTTATGCAACACACACCCAAGTGTGCTTGGGTAATTGTATGGCAATATAGATTGTGGGTTGGCTGCTTAACTGCACTACCACGGTGCATAATCAGGTGATGTTTCCTCGCCAATGTTCTACGCACAGTGCCAAACTGAAGCATTGGAATAATCATTGCCCAATGGTTCTCTTTGTGATGGTGGATACTTGACCGCGAGGTGAAGGTCATGTACTATGTAATCTGTTATATATATATATATATATATATTGTATGCACACAAGGTTTGCCTTTATTACACAGTCACCAGCGGGACACAGTAGCATTGTGGGCATTCATAAGCGGGCAATGATTACAATTCCATCACCATATATGACATACGAAACCTGCAACCCCAACGTCTCTGTGAAATGTGCAGTGTCTTAGACGATGAGCAACACCATGTAATATCATGTACCAAGTATAGCGAAGAAAGGGAATCACTTATACACACAATGCTTTATTATGACCAAGAATTTGCTGTACTGTCCAAACAAGAACAATTCCTAATAATTTTCACAAACAGAACTACTGAATTAATTTCCATCGTTACAACTTTAAATGAATTCTATATATTACCATAGTCTCCTCATATATTATTTCTATGTCATTATATCACATGATTTCCATAAAAAATATTATAATGTACATCATTTATGTGTGAAATGTATCTATATTTCTGGTACTTGCTATGTTTATATTTGTAGTGTATAGAATATTGCCACTGTTTCTTTATATTTGTAGTTTATAAAATATTGCCACTGTTTCTTCATGGAATGCTATGCAATAAATATCTTATCTTGTCTATGACATTGTAATGGGGCGTTGGATATTGTTTTTTATAAGTTAAGCATCGTGTGGCTTGTTTTAGACTAGGGTGTCTTTCATAATTGAGTGATATGTTTTACAGTGCTTCAAATAATTCGTGTGAAAGCAGCGAACGTTTCATAAGCGTTTGAAACCCACACACGGATATGCACCATATACAGTTGGTTCATACGGGAATGTCAAATCTCGGTACAGTTGATACGGATGTATCTCTTTTTGTACAGACGTTTGAGACGTATGAGTACGATGTCTCTGTACGAGCATTTGTGTCGTTTGTACACAATTTCTTTACAACAGTTTAATACGTATGTGTAGCATCTCTGTACAACTGGTTAATACGTATGTGTACAATCTCTGTACAACTGTTCAGTACCTATGTGTACAATCTCTATACAACTGGTCAGTACCTATGTGAACAAGCTATGTACAACCGTTCAGTACCTATGTGTACAATCTCTATACAACTGTTCAGTACCTATGTGTACAATCTCTGTACAACAGTTTAACACGTATGCGTACAATTTCTATACAACTGTTTAACACATATGCGTACAATATCTATACAACTGTTTAACACATATGTGTACAATCTCTATACAACTGTTCAGTACCTATGTGTACAATCTCTATACAACTGGTCAGTACCTATGTGAACAAGCTATGTACAACCGTTCAGTACCTATGTGTACAATCTCTATACAACTGTTCAGTACCTATGTGTACAATCTCTGTACAACTGTTTAACACATATGCGTACAATCTCTATACAACTGTTCAGTACCTATGTGTACAATTTCTATACAACTGTTTAACACATATGTGTACAATCTCTATACAACTGTTTAACACGTATGTGTACCATCTCAGTGCTAATAGTTCCTCGATATGAGCAAGCATCCCGAGGTCCACCTGCGTGCCAGGCAGTGTATGTTTCACCATGAAGTGACTAATAAACATGTTTACCGATTCAAACTGCGCTTCTCGCTAAACAATTACGTAGTATTTGAGTGCAGTAAAGTGCTATTGCTCAACCCCCAGATTCAGTGAGTGTTTGTGTGGTGAGTTTTAGGACGGTTTCTATCACTCATTTACTTCCTGGGAACATGAGATTGGCTGTTGTTCAGGAAGTGCAATCTACGTAACTGTGTCCAGATAACGAGAGCAGCTAAGTTATTTTTGATGAGAGCTTATATGTTTCCTCCTTCTCCGTCACGAAGCCAGCAATACCAGTCCTATTTTTAACGCCCGACAAAGCCCGATTCATTTGCACGCGGACATGACACGCCAGTTGGTAGCGTCGCGTCTCGCTGTGTTTACAAACAAAGACATCACGTGACTATATACGTCAGTGTGCTAAAAATAGCCGGGATCGACCACGGGGAAACCATTAAGAAGGGCGTCGCGGAAAAACATGACGTCAGGCACCGGGGATTTACATCCGCAACTCAGAGAATGCACATGATTAAATATATCTGAAATATTACGTAGCTGAGTTAATAAGCGTGATGAAGAAGGGATTACACACGATGACATGGGTGTTCCCAGACCTGGTGTTTGGGATAGGAATTCCGTAGGAAACCAGTCTGGGTGAATTGATGACTTTACATGGTATCAGCGTTTCTGTGACCGTGGGGGTTGATGAGGAAGGAAGTGGGGCATGTTACTGGGGAGTTTCTTGTTTTCACTGTCACACCCTACCAGTTGACGAGTTAAAAATATTTTCCAGTTGTTCAAGGAGCTCCGTAAATGTTCCCTGACCTGAATACAATGTATACGAAACAGAAACCGGGGTGAAACTTATGAATGTCGATTTCTGTATTATGAGGAACGCGACATTGACATCCTGCAACAATTGCCCCGTGAGTAAGACTATACCCCGAAACGTTGTGTTCCCCACAATACAGATGCTGCCATCAATACATTTCCCGCTTTATGTGTATCATTTGTAAAATTTTCAAATGTTTAAAAAATACCCTATGTATATATTTCATCGTATATTGACAGTTTGTCCCAGAAATGCAGTTATCTTATTTATTTACAAATATGCAATACTTCCTAAAGAAGCCCAGAACAATTCTTAATTTCAATGTTCAGAAAAATTGGACTTGCCAAATCATTCTAGACTTGAGTTTATTTTTTATTCTCTAGAGTTTGGGGGTAACTATTTCATTACAGCTATTACATAGTTCACTGTAAAAGCAAAAGGCACTGTATTGTATTACAAAATGGAAGATGTAACTTGTAAAAATAATTTACAATTAATTTTACTTTGATTATTTATTTGTTTGATATATCACCGGTTTCGTGTGTGAAGCGTGTACAAGTTTCGTGTGTGAAGCGTGTACAAGTTTCGTGTGTGAAGCGTAGTACAAGTTTCCGTGCATCACACAGCCACGCTGCTTTTGTATATCTTACTGTGCTTGAAGTTACCAGTTTTATATCAGTGATGCATCCCAGTGGCGGATACAGCTTCTTGAGCAGGAAGGGGTGGTGGGGGTTGCACACTATTGAGAAAGAGGGGGTGCACACTTAATTTTTACCCCTTTCCTTTTCATGAGAGTTTCAATGGTCATTTCATTATTATTGATATTTATATTGGATATTAATATAGCGCACATATCCACGCACTAGTGCATGCTCAAGGCGCTGGTATGTTCCTCCTGATCATTGGATGTCAATCTCAACGGCACATCTTAATATCAATCTCAACTCCCTGGGGAGCATACAACTCTTGCTGCCCACTAAGGCGCACCGAGTTAATGTCACTTTCCCACCCTTACGAGGTGTCCCTTCACAGATGGGTTGAGTGTTTAATAAACTTTCAGGACAAAAAAAGGAGGGGCGGGGTGGGGTCGCTCCCCTGCACGCACGCACGCACACACACACACACACACACACACCATGATCCGACTATGCATCCGGTCCCCATACTTCACTGTTAACCATCTATACACCGCATCACTGTATAATGTCTGCATACAATAACTGAGTGGTGTGTACTGTGCATATTGTCTAAAATAATATAATTTTGATAGAGCCTTAGTGAGCTGGACATGAACTTTTACGGGTTTTGCGTTGCAGAAAGGAATAGGCGGCCTATAGAAGGACGGGGTTCAGGAACTGTGGGACAGACTAAGAGAAGTGAGGGGAGGAGACATCTGTCACACATCACAGATTGGTGAATATACGCAGGAGCTGTATAGACAGCGTAGATCTGTATCAGTTCTAGACGTTTGTGTGTTTCACAGAAGTATAGACATACCATTATTATACACATTTGTGTTATTATATGTTTTGTTACTCTGATTCATTATATATCTTGTTTATGTAGTTGACAGAATAGTGTCACTGTTTCTACATGGAACGTTTGCGCAATAGAATATCATATCTTATCCTGTATATCTACATTTTAATTATCGACGGAGAGACATGTATGTGTGACGTATGGACAGACATGTATATGTTTCACATATGGACAGACATGTACATGTTTCACATATGGACAGACATGTATATGTTACACGTATCTAAATACAGACATATATATGTTTTACGTTTTGACAGACGCACCTGTATCTTTATCTCTTTACTTTGCATCTTATTGACAGACATGTGGCTGTATGACAGACACAGTATTTATATCTTTAATGTACATACGAACATCCGTGTCTATCCATATATACGATGTGGACAAAGCCGTGCTGTGCATATCGACACACCTGCGTCTCTGTCAGAGCTAGGTATTTTGGTTTATATTACAAGGTGTGTGTTCTTACATCAGACACCTGGACAGTGCGGTATCTGCTTGACACGCGAACAAATCTCCACAGATGGAGTCCTCGAGGTACTGTAACTGCTGGTAAAGTCACGGCTTGATTCCTGTTGGTCGTTAGCGGTATGTTACAGGGCAGCGTTAGTGATACAATATTGCAGGAGCGCAGGTAACTTCGAGCACATTGACTACTACGTCTTCAGAATTACTACGTCGACGCAGTTCTGTGTGGCAGACTGCACGTGGCGATGAGGGCAACAGACGCAACACAGACAGGTTTATCACAAGACCAGCCAAAAGCCCCACACACGGGCCGTCTCCTCATTAGTCAGTTGACAACTTTCCAACTTTTCTACAGAAGGGCACCTTGCACTGTTTGTAAACTCAGGTCAGGTAGTTCGAATGTAGCGCCAATGTCTGCGCATTTATATTGTTGTATGGGTAAAGAAGGAATATTTATCAGATCTAATTATACGGATTCTGGATTGCAGGGTCTGGTACTAGACTAAGGCTTAGTCTCTGAATATATATAATTTTGATAGTAACAAACAAGCCCATTTATATTGAAAAGGAGCCCTAGGGAGACCAGAGATTCTGAACCTGAGGAAACCTAGACTTGCTTTATTTAGGGCTTAAGTACTGCAGAGAGGGCTTGGCAGTAGGGAAATTAATGTGGTTCAGGGACTGTGAGACAGACTAGGTCTGGTACGTATGTGTGCCTATGAGAGACCAAGGAAACTCATGACGACAAGAAACACCAGTTCTAATGACGTCAAGATACACTTGCTCTAATGGCGTCAAGATACACCAGTTCGAATGGCGTCAAGATACACCAGTTCTAATGGCGTCAAGATGCACCAGTTCTAATGGCGTCAAGATACAATACTCTAATGGCGTCAAGATACACTTACTCTAATGGCGTCAAGATACACAAGTTCTAATGGCGTCAAGATACACCAGTTATAATGGCGTCAAGATACACCAGTTCTAATGGCGTCAAGATACAATACTCTAATGACGTCAAGATACACCAGCTCTTCTGGCGTCAAACTACACATACTCTAATGACGTCAAGTTACGCTTGCTCTAATGGCGTCAAGATACACTTGCTCTAATGGTGGCAATATACACCTGTTCTAATGGCGTCAAGATACACCAGTTCTACTGACGTCAAGATACACCAGTTCTAATGGCGTCAAGATACAATACTCATGTATCTGCTCTAATGGCGTCAAGACACACCTACAATAATGGCGTCGAGATACACATATTCTAATGGCGTCGAGATAAACCTACTCTAATGGCGTCAAGATACACCTACAATAATGGCGTCAAGATATACGTACTCTAATGGCGTCAAGATACACTTGCTCTATGGCGTCAAGATAAACCTGCTCTAATGACGTCAAGATACATTTGCTCTAATGGCGTCAAGATACATTTGCTCTAATGGCGTCAAGATACACCTACTAAGATACACTTGCTCTTATTGCGTCAAGATACATTTGCTCTAATTGCGTCAAGATACACCTACTACGGTACACTTGCTCTACTGGCGTCAAGATACGACTGCTCTACTTGCGTCAAGATACACTTGCTCTAATGGCGTCAAGATACACCTACTACGGTACACCTGCTCTACTGGCGTCAAGATGCACCTGCTCTACTGGCGTCAAGCTACACCTGCTCTACTAGCGTCAAGATACACCTGCTCTACTGGCGCCAAGATACACTTGCTCCAATGGCGTCGAGATACACCTACTACGGTACACCTGCTCTACTGGCGTCAAGATACACCTGCTCTACTGGCGTCAAGATACACTTGCGCCAATGGCGTCAAGATTAACCTACTAGAATACACTTGCTTAATGGCGTCAAGATACACTTTCTCTAATGGCGTCAAGATACACCCGCCCTTAATGGCGTCACCATCCACCGCACTGGTGACTGCCATCTGCAGTGTTTTAGGGTATCCCGATAGATTTAATCTTAAATAGAATGTATTCTGTTGTAAGGTGCATACATACGTTCACTCGGGAGAAAGATGACAACGCTTTTGGATACAAGTTTGTTTCCTTCAGAATGATTACTGAAATGGCTGACACAATACCCGGTGTACACGCGGGGTCAGTTCCGTAGGTAAAGCCCAGAGAAGTCTAACAACTAGTCTCTGAAATGAACATATTTTACAGAAAAAAGCTCATAGTTTAAAAATAAAATATAATGAAAAGGAGCCCTGAGACTTTCTTCATCTAGACATGCTGCATTTTCTAGACTTGCGTGGGCTTTAATGGATATATTTCTTCAGGGTCTGTATGACAGACTAAGCCCAGAGTGATGGGTATAGTAATGTTCAAAGCCATGTGTCACAGAGTGAAATCATTTCCCTTGCATCATGTGCCATATAGCTTAGAGAGAGTGACCGTATAATGGGGCGGTGGACTAGCCCGGTGTGGCGTTACCTCGTTACACCGAAGAACCGGGTTCGTTCCCTACATTGGTACAAAGTGTGAAACCCATTTTGGCGTTGCTCGCAGTGATATTGCTTGCATTTCCCTAAAAGCGGTATCAACTATACTCACTCATTCACCGACTCGAGGTGATGAGCGATCAGACTTTGAAAAATAAACAGGATATACCATGTCTGGGCACAATCAACTTACATGACCTATTCCTGGAAAGAGGGTATGCTTTGTTCAAACAGACAAGACAATACCTGGTCTAAAATACTGCCTGTCATACTACCCTATAAGGAATCTGATATCGGAATTACGAGAAGGACTTGGACGTGCTCGGTCTTGTACAGCTGTAGGTCGGGTGTTCGCGTTCTGTTGAGCAGTGTATGTGCGTCAAACATTATCTTATTCACACCCGGGGTAGAAAACGGGGATGATCTATGTAAATGATTGTCATGATAACCGATTGTTTTGTGGAATATTTAACTGCAGATTTTAGTTGGGCGTGGTTCGGGCAGCGCGTACATGTACTTTTCCCATAGGGCGACGCTAAACGCCCAGCGCAGCCCAAGATGTTTGTGTACGTGAATGTTTCACAATAGTTGTTTATGTGTTCAGTCGCCGTAGAAGACCAACAGGTAGCTACCTGCCGTCAATATCCAGTCATACCCCCTCCCCTTTATCCCGAATCAACAATCCTGACGTAGGTATCATTCACAACATTCAAAGGCGCCAGTACGGGGTCTCACCACCAAAGGACAGTCGTGGAATGTCGCCTATGTTCGGGTTAATTCGGGTTAAGAAGCCAATACTAGGTTGTGAGAACGGGTATCACGCCTCGTAGGTGTCACATATGTGATATTACATTCAGAATTCCCAGTTACCTGACGAACAGTAACCATTCAGATGGTTAAATCTGGTACAATTGTAGTATAAATTGACTCTGTTCTTGTTGGCTATTTTGTATTGGAAAATACAGGCTTAATATTCCACTCGAATAATTCTACATTTTTCACTTTTATATTGCTTGCTTATCTTACACCATTTCATTCCGAACGTCAAACTACCACAAGGCTATAACCGTGTATGTGATTATATGTGAAAAATCATTAGTGTGATGTTCGTCGGCCAGCACATCCCTCCTTTTTCGTCTTGTATTTCCTCCTCCTTCTCGTCGTCGTCGTCGTCGTCGTCATCATCATCATCATCATGGGGAGGTGGAGTAGCCTAGTGGTCAAAGAGTTCGTTCGTCATGCCGAAGTCCCGGGTTCGATTCCCCACATGGGTACAATTTGTGAAGCCCATTTCTGGTGTCTGCGCCGTGATATTGCTGGAATACTGCTTACGGCGGCGTAAAACTAAACTCACTCACACTCATCATCATTATTATCATCATTCTTTCCAGGGGGTGGTGACAGCAATCCAACAACCATATCTTTCAAAGTGCATTTCTTTAAATAGCCAATTCTAAAATTAAACAATAAAAACGATTTTACACTACCGCCCCACAAGAATATGTGCATGTGTGATAACCCAGATAAGCTCACCGACAAGCACCCGATGCCCCCCGACCCACCTAACTTGTCTGAGCGGGCCGCCTCCCACCCCTAAACACACACGTCCCCGCGACATGACCCAGTGATGGACATCAAATACCTCGCTGGGTGTCGCATATCTCTCACCGACTACCAGCGTCTCGAGTTGGACACGGAGGAACGTTCCTGACACGCATTCTCTCCACGTATCGCCCAGTCATAGCCTCAGTCTTTACAAGTCATATCATGTTAGCCGTCTTGCAAGTCCCTCTCCCTGGGGAATGTGGGAGCGTCTGTCTGACCTCTTAAGTCGAGGAGGGAGCAGAACGTTATTCTCACACGATTATAGTAAATTACTTACGCGAACCTTTGTTGTGACCCCCCCCACCCCCCTTCCACCTGTGATAATCAGTTCACGTGGACTCTGAAACTTACGATGATCGGTTGGGAGAGCGTGTGTGTGTGTATGTGGTGTGCGTGCGTGTGTGTGCGTGTGTGTGCGTGTGCGTGTGCGTGTCCGTGTGTGTTACAGGTACTGAATGAGTACCATGCTAACAAACCAAGTTACATGAACAGTTCGAATCAGTCTCGATAAACAATAATGTGTCCTGTACATACTCGGGACATCACACTTGTATTTACTTTCTTGTGGTATGAATGATGCAGCCAAAATATGTGTTTGTTTTTGCACCATGGAAACTGGACCAAACAATCCAGTGATCTGTATCCCGAGCAATGATCCACATGTTTAGGGTAAGACGCCTGGCTATCGACCAAGTGACCAGGTCTGTCCATCTGATCCACTGAAGTAAGTGTAAGTGAGTAAAGAGATGCGAATACCCCCTGTAATGGTCAAAGAACGGGGGGGCACAAGCATCTTGTCACAGTTAATAAGTTCCCGTTCTTATAAGAACTCTCTGGAAGGACTTGACGAGGCCTTTGAGTGAGTGAGTGAGTGAGTGAGTGTGGTTTTACGTCGCTTTTAACAATATTTCAGCAATAACACGTCGGGGGATTTCATGTGCTGTACCCATGTGGAGAATTGTCTTTGGCGTGGGGGCCAACTCTTTAACCACAAAAGTACGCTATCGCAACTTATTTCCACGAAACGTCATTAAACAGTACCTGCTGTTCATACATGCATAACCCGTGAAGATCCGGATTAGAACTGATCTTCAGTAACCGATGCTTGTCGTAAGAGGCGACTAACGAGGTCGGATGGTCAGGCTCGCTGACTTGGTTGACACATATCATCGTATCCCAATTGCGCAGATCGATGCTCATGCTATTGATCACTGGATTGTCTGGTCCAGACTCGATTATTTACAGACCGCCGCCATATAGCATGAATATGGCTAAACTCACTCACTCATACATGCAAAAGTACATTCAGTTTGCGTTTCTGCGCATGGATAAGACACTGTATATACATGCTCGGTTGCTGGACTCACTCACTCATACATGTACATTCAGTTTGCGTTTCTGCGCATGGATCTAGATAAGACACTGTATATACATGCTCGGTTGCTGGACTCCAGCTAGTTGATAGATGAGTTGAGGGCCGAAATAATTGAGTTCATTGATATGAAGCTGAGGTTGAACGTCTTGGCAAACTGCCGTTTCCTTGATTTAACCAAAGTAACGAAAAGGCAAAAAATCTCGCCTTCCAGTCTTTTGATCTCAAGTATATGAACACACGTCGATAAAAGTACAAAACATTCTCGTCATGCCTTTCAGTTTCGTTCGAATCGTGTTAATAGATGTGAAATCAAAAGAATTTAGTGAGGTTCTGTTTATTGAACAATATTACATGAGTCTCACAATGTGTGTACTCCTAAATAGACTCTATTCCTATTCTCTACCACGAGACGTGTCTCATCCTACAGTCATCCTTGTAATCTACAAGCATGGGGTTTAACAAAGGCGAATGTCCCATGGAATCCCATAACACATCACGTGACTATGTCAAGCAATGAAGGTCACCCTGACCTTCGGGGGCAATCAGTGACAAACCCCCTCGCGCTTCAGGTGACGTCTGGTGATTTGCATCTCTGTCGGTGTCCGGCTGCTGTTCGTGCTGGCTTTCATCGCAATGTTTTCACACAATATTCAGAAGCATTTCAAAATTCGACAGACACGTTAAAAGGGCACGCTTTATAGACACTGAGAAAGCATCTTAACTAAAGCACTGAATGCTAGTTGAGGAATTGTTATGTTAGCAGGCATATCCACAATTTGCAGGGTTCATATCTGGTTGTCAAGATGTATCCACAGTTAACACGGTGTACATATGGCTGGAATGACGTATTCACGTTGTGGAGAGTTCACATCTGGTTGTCAAGATGTATCCACAGTTAACACTGTGTATATATGGTTGGAATGACGTATTCACGG
>VKKT01000728.1:39740-50163 GCA_008038995.1 Haliotis laevigata
CAAGATAGTCGCCTTTTTATGGCAAGCACATGGGTTGCTGAAGACCTATTCTACCCCGGATTCCTGGATGGATGATGGATGAAAGGTTTGTGCTGTATATACGCTCGTGGGCTCCCCGTGCTCGTCTACGTCTACGAAAGCACTACGTTACGTTCACCACGACATCATGACGTTAAAAATGCAGTCACAGTTCAAACAATTTGCCGGATTGCAAACTAATGTCTCATAACACATGATAATAATAAGCCCGAAAAAAGATCAAAACAAAAAAGCGCCACATTTACAAAAAAACAGTCTGTACATTTGACACGGTGTTACTAAAGCCCTCATCTGTTTGGTCTTGATATATTTGTTTGACGTGCTGATAACAGGAAACAAGCCAGCCGCAGTTCATGTTGAAAATATGTCACTATCGATCCCGTGTAGAAACAAACGTCTTGTAGAAACTAATACATCTTACTTGCTAACCTATGTGATGAAGACCACAAACGGCCTCCTCCCATCACCGTGCTGTTTGCAGGCTTCATTGTAGGCTAATTATGCATATTTTACTGAGGCAAAACTGTTTGTATGTTTGTTTCACCTACCCACGATGGAGTTGCGAACTGGGACGGAGGTCAGTGCGGTTCCCTGGTTAGCGAGGATGATGTGGTACTGATGGAGTTGAACGCCGTCAGTATACTCACATTGTGTTAGCCCTGTGGCGAGGCTATCTATTTTTGAGTGTTGTATAAACACCACAGCTATGTGATGTGGTGAGGTAATGTGTTTGTTTACACCCACGGTGTTTTCTCAGGGAGACATTTGTTCCACAGTCTGCATTCTGCCGTGGTTCATTCCTGGGTATTGGACCGTAGTTCCAGACCCGTGAGTGCTGCCAAAGTCTTATCGCCACACAGAGCCACTGTTCACATACGACGAAGTTTGCTTCAGAAAATGTTTTAACGTAAACATGCTTCACATGCGACAGAATGACCTCATTATATTTTTGTCGTTACCTCATAATGATTTAACCACCTTTAAATTACAACATTCCGCCGCTAGAAGACCACCCGGTCTCCGAACAATGGTGTTACTTTCTTAGGAACGCCCCATCACAGCACGATGATTCCTTAACTATCTAATCACTTCTCGGGGATTTAACAGTGTCTGGCTGTTTCTCGAAGACTTAACAGTGTGTGGCTGGTTGTCTATGACTTAACAGTGTGTGGCTGGTTCTCGATGACTTAACAGTGTGCGTCTGGTTCAAGGTGACTTAACAATGTCTGGCTGGTTCCCGATGACTTAACAATGTCTGGCTGGTTCTTGATGACTTAACAGGGTGTGGCTGGTTTTCAATGACTTAACAGTGTGTGACTGGTTTGCAATGACTTAACAGTGTTTGGTCGGTTTTCAATAACGTAACAATATCTGGCTTATTCTCGATGACTTAACAGTGTACGGCTTGTTCAAGGTGGCTTAACAATGTCTGGCTGGTTCCCGATGACTTAACAATGTCTGGCTGGTTCCCGATGACTTAACAGTGTCTGGCTGGTTATCGATGTCTTAACAATATGTCTGGCTGGTTTTCAATGACTTAGCAGTGTCTGGCTGATTTTCAATAACACAACAGTATGTGGATATGTTTCAATGACTTAACATATCGCGTCACCGCACGTCATCAACCTTGACGAAACAGTAACAGGTAATTTCCTAATAATAGATTATGCTTAAAGGAACTATAATGTCAACGTTACAACATTTTCTTACAGTACCACAATATTCCCCTAGAAATATGTTTATGTGTTCAATATTGTCTGATCTTATTGGTAGCTGTTTAACACATGTCTTCGAATAGACCATACTTGTGAAGTGTGAAATGTTAGATAGAGATACTTCATTGGATAAACTGCTCCCGTCGCCCATTCATAGGTTGCAGTATCTGCCCTGCACTACAATGACCCAGCCAGTCCAAATGTACGCCACTGTTGCAAGTCAAAGTTATTCAACACTGCTGTTTATCCACGAGAAGTTGTCTAGATTCGGCCAGACTTGTCCTGGGACTGCATCAAATTTTGCTCATACCCCCATTTTACGTAACCCACTAATATTGAAACATGGAAACCACCATCAAATTCTTCGACACGGCGCTTCCTGATGAAACCTTCTTCGGATCTTACCGTCAATATTCTCAATTATTCTTAATTGGTGCAGATCGAAGAGACGCATTAAGACTCACATATTATATATATGTATACATTTATTTTAAGTCACATTAATGTAACGAACACATAAACAAGACTAATCGTGAATTTTGTTTAATGATTGCTCGGAATATTTGCCCAGTGCACAAAAGCCAGGCCATAGATCACGTAACAATTGGTCTGTTTCTGCCAGGACACGATAAACTCTCGGTCCAGATAAGCAAACCGTGTTTCTGTGTTGCTAGTAGCGACGGGACGTCATGTGATCTCGGAGATCACGTGATGTAAACAAGTCCCCATGCAAGCACAACACAGGTTGTTATGTAAGTCGCTGTTTATTATGTGGAGTGTAATTTGTTCAAGGTCACTTGTCAATAATCAATTTGTAACGCATGAAAAACTCAGGCTTCCCCCAACACCCGTCACTCAAATCACACCAATCGTTGGGCCAGTTGGGGGTCATAGGTTAAATGTACGTTGGGATTGGGGTAGGTCCCTATTTTGACTGGTATGTTCCCGTGAGAATAACTGAGTGTTTTTCCCCTTGTTTGTGACGGAATGCACAGGTGAAGCAGGATTTTGATAATTATTCATGGTCTGGTATCACCTGTGTCTGATTGTGATTCCTAGTTACATGTTTGTGAAATATTCAGAGTCTGACATGGACTCGGGTTTTAGCAGAGATACTTAAGATTTTGGAAACGTTTTTTTTGGGCAGTTTGGGTTGTAAATGGGTGGATTGGGATGGGTTGCATTGGATTTGGTATGGTTGGCCTTGGGTTGAGGTTGTAAGGAGTGTTTGCCATTGGTATTGTAGTGGAGTAGGGGTTGTAGTGGAGTAGAGGTTGTGTGGGTTGTAGTGGAGTAGAGGTTGTGTGTGTGTGGGTCGTAGTGGAGTAGGGGTGTGTGGGTTGTAGTGGAGTAGAGGATGTGTGTGTGGGGGTTGTAGTGGAGTAGGGGTGTGTGGGTTGTAGTGAAATAGTGGGTGTGTGGTTGGTTGTGGATGAGTGGATGTGAGGGTTATAGTGGAGCAGTGGATGTGTGGAAGGTAGTGGATGAGTGGATGTGTGGGTGGTAGTGTATGAGTGGATGTGTGGGTCGTAGTGGAGTAGAGGTTGTGTGTGTGTGGGTTGTAGTGGAGCAGTGGATGTATGGTAGTAGTGGAGGAGTGGATGTGTTGGTTGTAGTGGAGTAGAGGTTGTGTGGGTTGTAGTGGAGTAGGGGTGTGTGGTTGGTAGTGGATGAGTGGATGTGTGGGTCGTAGTGGAGTAGAGGTTGTGTGGGTTGTAGTGGAGTAGGGGTG
This sequence comes from Haliotis laevigata, assembly GCA_008038995.1. Taxonomy (NCBI): domain Eukaryota; kingdom Metazoa; phylum Mollusca; class Gastropoda; order Lepetellida; family Haliotidae; genus Haliotis; species Haliotis laevigata. Next base: position 43,227 of record VKKT01000728.1, read on the forward strand.
TGTGGGTTATAGTGGAGCAGTGGATGTGTGGAAGGTAGTGGATGTGTGGGTCGTAGTGGAGTAACGGATGTGTGGGTGGTAGTGGATGTGTGGGTGGTAGTTGATGTGTGGGTCGTAGTGGAGTAGTGGATGTGTGGGTCGTTGTGGAGTAGTGGATGTGTGGGTCGTAGTGTATGAGTGGATGTGTGGGTCATAGTGGATGAGTGGATGTGTGGGTCGTTGTGGAGTAGTGGATGTGTGGGTCGTAGTGTATGAGCGGATGTGTGGGTTGTAGTGGAGTAGTGGATGTGTGGGTCGTAGTGGAGTAGTGGATGTGTGGGTTGTAGTGGAGTAGTGGGTGTGTGGGTGGTAGTGGAGTAGTGGATGTGTGGGTCGTAGTGGAGTAGTGGGTGGTAGTGGAGTAGTGGATGTGTGGGTCGTAGTGGAGTAGTGGATGTGTGGGTTGTAGTGGAGTAGGGATGTGTGGTTGTAGTGGAGGAGTGGATGTTTGGGTTATAGTGGAGTAGTGGATGTGTGGGTTGAAGTGGAGTAGTGGATTTGTGGGTGTTAGTGGAGCAGTTGGTGTGTGGGTGGTGGTGGAGGAGTGGATGTGTGGGTTGTAGTGGAGTAGAGGTTTTGTGGGTTGTAGTGGATGTGTGGGTTGTAGTGGAGTACTGGTTTTAGTGGAGTACTGGTTGTGTGGGTGGTAGTGGAGTAATGGTTGTAGTGGAGTAGAGGCTATGTGGCTTGAAGTGGAGTAGTGGATGTGTGGGTGGTAGTGGAGTCGAGGTTGTGTAGGTTGTAGTGGTAACAGTTGTCTGTCCACTATGTCTGTGTAGCAAGGGGGTGAGCTCCTGGTTGGTGCTTTCATTGTCCATTTCACAATTTCTACACTTGCCGGATCACAAAGTTCCTTTGACGGATGAGTCGGGACCCCTGGCGTTTCTCCTGGCTTTCACAACTTGCGTTAAGAGCGCTACGTCTACCCTCATTTACTTGGACGGGTGCTTAGTCTTGTTAAGTATCAGAGCGTGCATGTTGAACTCTAATCACCTTCTCGTGTTCCCTTGACAACGCTAGTGGCATCCTTGGACACACTGCTAACGTGTACACAGTCTGTTTGTAAACACGAGCACGCCTTATGCGTTTCCATGACAACGGAAATACAGATGCGCGATTACTAGAGTATTGTTCCGAGGCGACAAATCCTCTTACAGGTTCTATTTATATCACATAAACATCTCCCTGGGCATCCTATAATTTGGTCCATATGCAGTGCAAGTGTCCCAATCTGCCGCCATTTTGAATAATCGGCATTCGAGTCTGGGAATTACCAAGGGCAAAGGTCAAGCAATAATACTCCGCTCGCCTGGTGCGTAAATGTTACTAAAAATAGCTACTGCGCCGCGGTGGTCAGACCAGAGCCAGATGACCAGTCCATCTTCTCCATGTACTTTAACGCCAGGCAGAGATCAACACCTCCATCTTCTACTAAACAACGCGTGCTTGCTACAGACGCTGAACTAAATATCCCCTCCACGTCTCTACAGTGTTATGTAATGTTGTGGCGTTGGCAGATGGCGTGCGACGGCGTGGGTGTGAGGAGGAGTCGCTGGCGTGTCAAGACTGTGGGGGGAGGGAGGTGGGATGGTGTTAATGCCACGGGGATGTGGTTATATGTCCTCAACAAACATATGGTCCTGGAATAAAGTAACATTTGAGTCTAATAAGATAATTCTACAATGGATGCCGAGAGTGGGACAGGGAGGCTGACTAACCAGGGATGCTGTCGGCATTTGGGTATGCCCAGACCAAGTCACATTCAGTGGCTTGAAGATACTTATACATGCATGTCTTTGTTAACAGGATCACGTGGATCTGTGTTGATGACACGATCATACATCCTTGTTGGTATATTGCCATGACATAAAACACATATATTATCAGATGTGGCATTACGTGACCCGGGAATGTGACGTTATAAGGAGTTAGTGAGTGTAGAAAGGAACAATTGATCTACGTGGTTCCCAACCCTCCAGTGAATGAGTGAGTGAGTGAGCATATGTTCATGTGTATTTACATAGAGCTACAGGGTGGAGGAACAGCACAGTGAAAAATATCACTGGGTCGATGAATGATTGTGAATACACTGAACTTCGAAGATATGATATCAGACTTTTGTCGTTGTTTACCTGTCCTTATCTCGGTTATTTACAGGCTGCTGAACCGAATCTGCATATTTTCATACTGTTGTGCGAAATATTCCAATAATAAACAGGTTCTTTTGTATACACGGGTTCAAGCCGAGCCATTCACCTCTCTTTATCAGAGCGATAATTGATGATTCTAAATGCAGTTGTCCACAAATACATTTACATGTCACATGTGCAAGTGAGAATTGTTTCCTCGTGCTTGATAGTCGGTCGTACATATACGGAATAACAATAGGCACACGTGGCGCTCACCGCCAGGAACATCCGAGAGGGCTATTGTACACAGCCTGTACATCATTGTGGCGGTTTTAGCTGGGATTCCATATATGCTCTGTTCATACATTCTGACACCAGGATTAATGTTTAGCATTTGACAGGTTAAACATGAGTTATCATACATGTATTTATTTAATGGACGTGTGGCATTTCTCTAGAGGGACGTGTTTCCCACTCGAAGAATAATCCATGCCGACATTTTCCATATTTATCAATTAAACATATGAATTGTCAAAATCACAATAATGTCAACAACGCTGTCACAGATAGCTAGGATTCTAACCTAGTTTGATCTTCTTTGACAATGCGTAAATATAATAAAGGTACAGTGAATCCATTCCACCATATTCAGAGCTGTGGCCGTTTGATGCTTATTGGCGCATGATATGCATACAAATATTATCCTTTAATAATTATGCACTCTAGTACCAATCTGTCTCACAATCCCCGAACCATCATATTTCCTTTCCAACTTGTCCTTGCTGCATCGCGATAGCCCTATACAAAACAACTTAAATGATCATAAATATGATAGATTTATTGTCAATGGTTCACGATGTTCATGTGGTCATGCGTACGAGGATGCCCCTCACTACTTATTTATATGCCCAAATTATGCAGATATTCGTCATGTCAATGGTCACAACTTGAACACTGTTTTATTTGGCAATAAAAACCTATCAAATCATGTCAATACAAAAATAATCCAAACTGTTCATAAGTTTATATCACCAAGCAACCGTTTTACGTGAAAATATCAGTATGTCTCAATGTTTTTTCTACATGAATGTATGATAATTTCTGATGTAAATATCCTGTTGTAATATGTATTCGCTTGGGAAGAGACATTAATATAGGGGAAACCCTGTTTGTCAATCCCACTGCACATGCCTTAAGTACAAGAATATATATTGTTTTAACTATACAAAACAAGTCTGCATTTTCCCCAATGGGGTTCCTTCATTATAAATTTATATATTTGTTTCTGTGAAAATTATATATTCGGAGACTAAGAGTTAGTCTCGCTACTGCCCTGATGTCGACTGCGGACAAGGCCACATGCTGTGCATGATCGGTCACTTGCCAGCTGACCACCAGATGGGTCCCTTCCAGCTGGGGGACGCTTGACAGCCTCGACGTGACAAGCCAGACACAATCGCTATAATGATACGAGTAAAATTTGCAGAAAAACGTGGACGTAGTGACGACCTTCCACAAGCTAGTATTGAAAGACTTGATGTGCACTCTAGGTAATCGATTATTGCGGCGGCACCGACTGCTTCCTGGAGAATCAGATCGTGGGAAAGCGCTGATATTATTGTGACGTCACAGGGTCTGGTTAATGAAAATAGTCCCGTCCTCTGTGACGTCACAGGATTGTGACACAGGTACTCGAGTCAGAGCCAGATGATGTAAGGAAACCGTTAGTCATCTAACTAGTATCGCTGTTGGTCGAGGTGGTGATTTCACTCGGGGAGATAAACACGACGTATAGACAGACACACGCTGTGTGTTAGTCACTGTTGGACTTGTACCAACATCTCGGCCAACTCACCGCGCAGTACCAAAGCCACGGTTATGCCACCATCAGTGTATTTCCACCTGGTGTGTCATCCCCATGTGTTGATGAATCACAAACAAAACAAACAACATAGGTTGTATATAGAGCGAAGCTGCTAACTTGGGGTTTGCCATATTAAACGAAATTTACGTCACAAGTCTATTTTCTCACCCAGAGTGAGGAGAGTGCACGAATTTGGTATTTCCTCAGAAAGAACGAGAATATTAGAGGAATGTTGGCACAGGTATCATACAACGGAGTACAGAATGAATATCCGATTCTATTCATTACTGTCAAACCGCCACCATGTTGCTGGAATATTTCTCAGTGCGGCGTTAAACAACTAACAGACAAAAAAACAAATATCATGGTGGTGGAAGTATAGTGAAAACTATCAACTATGTCCTAATAAGTGACAAATTAAAGTCATTATTCTTTACAGCATCTCACGAGAAAGGTGCTAAAGGACGATGACTTATCTTTATTTCATAACCATTAAGCAAGTACGTATTTAGTCTGTCTAAATCACAGTCCCTAAACCACATTATTTTCCCCACAGCCTAGCCCTCTCTGCAATGCTAAAGCCCTAAATGAAGCAAGTCTAGATTTCCTCAGGTTCAGGATCTCCCATCTCACTGGGCTCCTTTTTAATATAAATGGGTTTACTTGTTTCCATCAAAATTATATATATTCAGGGTCTAAGCGTTAGCCTAGTACGTATTGTCTGATCACTTTTCCGTATATGGTCCGTATTGGTATATGGCCTCTGATATTGCGGAAACTATAAAATAATACACCGGAGCAGTGAGTTGCTACATGTCTGTGAAGCTAGATCTACCTGATATAAACATGTGACACACGTGCACAATCACGCACGTATGCAGAGTCACGCACTCATGTAGCCAGCCACACATATACATCAGCTTATATATTCTGGAGAAGTTGAGTTCTAACCAGTTTGCTCTGGTGGCTTGGTAAGTACATTATCCTCCCTCAGTGCAGTTCCATGGTATTCCTGTACTGAGACTGCGCAATAGCTGCATAGTTTTCTAAACACAACAGTCAAGATGGTACAGATAGAACAATAACAAGCATCAGTATCCAGTCCAAATACGTTGACAACCCAATCACATACAAAACTGTTTTATGCAACTTCTTCATTAAGTGATTCAGTCAACATGGGAATTCTTAAATCATTCTCCAGTTACATTCTCAAAATAATATGATTTAAATAGTCCTAACAGGCTTCCCGAGTAGTCCTGAACTGCGAATAATGAATGTATGCAAATTATTAAAAATAATTCAATTTAAATGACACATATATGACCCAAAAGAACCAGCGTTTAAATTTGAGAATTTGTTGAATGATAAACCATTTCATGTACTGTTAGTCTAATCACCATGTTCCACATAAGGTCAAAGCTAACACATCCGCTTTGTACAGAGTTCCCAAGATTGCTGAGGATGTTGTCAGGGTTAAAGGACGAGAGCTGTCAATACAGGATACGATACAACTAATAATACTCTCTGATGTCTGAACGGATGGAGAATTATGTCCTTGAATGTTGTGTTGTATAAACGTTGTTGACTATTCTGTACTACCAAAATACCAGGTAAAGGTATGGATGTCTAGTGTGACGGAGTAAGCGATGGACAACACGCTAGATAACCAATGATGCTCTTAATGTATGCGTGAGTTCCTGAATCTGTACGGCATCAGATTACTGATGGTTTCAGGTACCAACTAAAAATAAACGACCTCTGTCCTCCAGTCTCAAATAACACGCACAGACAGTCAGGCATACCTCGAAAACAACATCCAGTCAATTCGTGTCATGTAGTGGTATCTACACGCACGGATTCCTAGGAGGCTCACTCGTGGTGAAATGTGAAAATGTAGAACTGTGGTGACTTCTCTCAGTGTCATATCGACTCTGTTACCAATACAGAAGGCCTTGCATAAGTTATAGCGGGTGACACAGCTGAATGTCAGCACCAACATGGCACGGCCTTCCCTGGTCCCCGAATACCGTGCTTCTCGCCGCGGTAGAGCTGTGCTCATTCCCCGGCCGTTCACCTGAAGATTCCTGGCGCGTGTGGCGCTAGTGCTGATACTATCTAGTCGCGGTATTCAGCGTAACCTTGTCTCGTACAAGACATATGTATGGGACGTATCTGATACGCACGTATATTGTATTGCCTGTATATCCATATCTACATTCAGTTTTGGTATGTTCTCAGCTAATGTACAAGTCTAAATGTCTTTTTCGTGTGCGAGTGAAGATGAGCACGCCACTTCTGTCGACCATTCCCGCGCCTCTCTTGACCGCGTGGTGACCTGTCTGGGGTTGTGAGGCTATGGCTGAGTCTGAGGCCGAGGGCAGTGCGGGTTATGACGGTGTGGTTAGTAGTATGAGGGGGTAGTTGTTCGGGGATGGGCTGTGTGTTTGGAAAATGGGGGTGCGATAAGGCGTAGAATTATGGGTGATGGGCCGATGTGTGTGTGTGCGTGCGTGCGTGCGTGCGTGCGTGTTGCATAATGAACCGGCTGACGCAGAGATAATCTGATATCATGTATACAACTGCAAATAAATCTAAATTTCTAACACATATCCCCAGTTCATAACAATGTTCATGATGTTAATCACTGGATTGTCTGGCCGAGACTCGATTATTTACGGACCGCAGCCATATAGTTGGAATATTGTTGAGTGCGGCGTAAAGCTAAACTCACTCATTCAGTATTATCCCGACTTTAGTATCAGTTATGTACTTTTATAATAATTTCACTGTTTCTTCAAGGAACGTTTCGTCAGTAAATATGTTGGATCTACTACACTATATATCTTAGACTAAGGCTTAGTCTCTGAATATATATAATTTTGATAGTAACAAACAAGCCAATTTA
>VKKT01000728.1:89259-99415 GCA_008038995.1 Haliotis laevigata
TCTCAGTGAGCTAGCACTATAAAACCAGCTTCAGTCTGGGCTAGTACAAGCAACCGCACATAAACAAACACACGCATGCACGTCGTCATATGAGCGAAATATTCTCCAGTACGACGTTAAACACAATTTCACCTCACCTATGTAAGTCTATGTACGGTCTATGTAAGTCTATGTACGGTCTATGTAAGTCTATGTACGGTCTATGTAAGTCCATGTACGGTCTATGTAAGTCCATGTACGGTCAATGTACGGTCTATGTACGGTCTATGTAAGTCTATGTAAATGTATATACTGTCTACGTAAGTCCATGTACGGTCTATGTAAGTCTATGTACGGTCTATGTAAGTCTATGTACGGTCTATGTAAATCTATGTAAATCTATGTAAGTCCATGTACGGTCTATGTAAGTCTATGTACGGTCTATGTAAATCTATGTAAATCTATGTAAGTCTATGTAAGGCTATGTAAGTCTATATGCGGTCCATGTACGGTCTATTTACGGTCTATGTAAGTCTATGTACGGTCTATGCATTTTATGTAAGTCTATATACGGTCTATGTAAGCCTATGTACCATCTATGTAAGTCTATGTACGGTCTATGTATTTAAGTAAGTCTATGTACGGTCTATGTAAGTCTATGTACGGTCTATATACGGTCTATGTACGGTCTATGTAAGTCTATGAAAGTCTATGTACGGTCTATGTAAGTCTACGAACGTCTATATACGGCCTATGTAAGCCTATGTACGATCTATGTAAGTCTATGTACGGTCTATGTATTTTATGTAAGTCTATATACTGTCTATGTAAGTCTATGTACGGTCTATATAAGGTCTATGTAAGTCTATATACTGTCTATATACTGTCTATGTACGGTCTATGTAAGTCTTTATACGGTCTATATACGGTCTATGTACGGTCTAAGTAAGTCTATGTACGGTCTATATAAGGTCTATGTAAGTCTATATACGGTCTATGTAAGTCCATGTACGGTCTATGTAAGTCTACGTAGTCTATGTAAGTCTATGTACGGTCTATGTAAGTCTATGTACGGTCTATGTATTTTATGTAAGTCTATGTAAGTCTATATACGGTCTATGTACGGTTTATGTAAGTCTATGTAAATCTATATACGGTCTTTGTAGGTCTATGTAAATCTATATACGGTCTATGTAAGTCTATGTAAGTCTATATACGGTCTTTATACGTTCTATGTAAGTCTATGTACGGTCTATGTAAGTCTATGTACGTCAACATAGGTATCAAACTGTACGCGGTCATGAACACGTGTTAATGCTGGGGTGGACTCGTCGTTGACGCGCTCGCTCATCGAGCCACCGACCCCGGTTCGAATCCCAGCTTGGACCCACCTATCCGCTAAATGGCTGAGAAGTGCGGTAAATAGTTACAAACAATAAATAATTTGTCCGCCACAAAAGTTTCAAATTTTCGGTGTTCTTTAATTTCAAAATTCCTAACATAGTTTTAGCACACAGGTATCACTAACAATCTAAATATTGTTACCAAAATGACATGACCATGTTAAGAGAATATAACTCATCTATCCATTACAACATGTGTTGCTTCAATGATATCACGATCGTGATTTATCAGCAGATGTTTAGTATCCTTGTCGCGCCTCATATTCTGCCGGTCAACAAAATACGGATATGTGCTGTGATTGGTTGTCCGGGCTCCGGTACAGTGTTACCATGTGTTGCGGAGATTTCACCTTGGTTTGTGATTGGTGGGGAAGTAAACCCGAATATTGTGTCTACAGGAGGATATTACTGAAATCAATATGTAATTAACACACTTGAAACATTTTATGTTTTATTGCATGCCGGGTTTTGAAAATCAAGGTTAATTAAGGATCGATGTCCTATGTATAGAACGATACTCAAACAAACAAACATATCATATAGTGTATGATCGGATATTTAGTCAAGGTGATATCCTGGATGGGTATTACTGTGTAAGTTACTGAATATTTCATCTGTTGTTGTTGTAACAACTTGAAGAACGATTTAGAAAAAGATTGTCTGCCTACCTGTCTTTGGCTTTGAGACTCACGTTTGTGTTACTCATGTCACGCTGTCACGACACAATTGATAAATCTCACACCAAACTGGGTTCAAATGAAAATAAAAATCCACTTCTCAAATCCTGTTTCGGAATGAATACGCCATTTTACAGTCATTCTCAGTTAAGTTGTACAAATGCTGTCGGACTGGTTACAACCCCAGCTATCTTTAAACTGAAACTGATTTTCACATGAAATGGACAGTTTTCAATAGTGAAATGGAATAGAAGTTTATGGTAAACTCCAATAGTCACAAACATTTGACAAAATATTTGAAACTGTACTGTTGGTTATGCTTTTCTTGCTGTCGGCGAGAGATATTGACGTCATTGATTCTCTTCTAGGTAATAATGCAAAGACAAATGAACGTTATAAACCAGCATAATAAAATTTCAAACTCAGCTTTTATATTTAAGAATATAAAAATCAAGGATGAGAAAGAAAGAGAAAGACACTTTCTTTTTCAATTTTGTCGGCAGAAGTAACGTAATTTACGTTATGGTAACTGGTGTACATAACGTTTACTATCTATAAACAAGTAAAACAAGTAAAACAAGTAAAATGACTTGTATGCTATGATTTTTATGATTGTTTTTCGAAATTTATGTTTATTGGTGACTGCACGTGCAATTCATGCAATAACGGTATAATAGGTGATCCGCGAGATGAACTGACATTATTGCAACGAAAAGTACACACACAAAATACCAAGGCTAACAGCAGAACGACGAGAGGGACCGTATACCTGCATGAATTGCACGTGCAGTCACCAATAAACATGAATTTCGAAAAATATCCATCAAAAGCAACAAAAAAAAACAGATGTTGGTCTGTTTGGGCCAATGATTCACACGTTGTGTGTTTGGTATATCATACTGACCACAGATTTCAAGTTTACTTTATGGGTTTTCAAAATATTTTCGAAATTATGGGTGTAAAGTTTGTTTTGTACGTCAGTTTATAAGGATGTAATTTACGTTTTGTAATTTACGCTCAGTGGATGTTCAGAAATTCCGTGTAAGTGAAAATGTGCGCCACAAATATCCCATGCAATCACGTGTTGGAAGCAGTGGTGATTTCAGCACATCATTCGAATGTGAACTTTGATGAACGGGAGTTTCCTGAAGTGGAATAAGTGTTTTTCAATGGTAATGATGACTGTACTGTGTTGCCACATAATGTATAATGATTCCGAGTTATATTTGCAACTTTACGATAATATATTGATTAATCAAGTTGAATACTTTCATAATTCAGGCTTGTTTCATGGAAACCATTCCTTACCTTCCATGCATGGCCCTGTAACGTAAATTACAAGACCTATGATGTAAATTACTTGTCATTGCCTCTACATTAATCGTTTCTGTATAAATCACTGGTGTATAAAGTAAGCTGAATATTGAATAATATGGTTTCCAATCAAGTGTCAACGTAGTAAACCTCTGATTGGGTCGGAGAGATGTAAAGTTAAAGATGTAAACAGAACCATTTTCAGTGAGTGGTTATTTGTTAATGTAGTTCTATATATAATACTTGTGAAACTGCACACTGGGTATGATGATAATACTTAAAAACATACAGGTTTTATTCTTAAAGAAATAACTATTGGAAAACTGTTCAGAGCAGTGTTGTTATTGCATGCAATTCATCATAAAGCATTTATAAAGTCTTTATATTTGCTGGTAACGTAAATTACACTGACTGACTGACTGACTGAGTTTAGTTTTACGCCGCTTTTAGCAATATTCCAGCAATATCACGGCGGGGGACACCAGAACGTAAATTACAACGTAAAATACATTACTTTATTTGGGATTCCTGAGAGATTTCACAGATTTTAGAAAGCGACATTATGTTAAATGATTGAATCTATACATTATTGCTTGAAGTGAGCTCATCTAATGCAGATAGATGCAGACTAAATCTCAAGCAGAGAGACAATTGGAATACAGAGAACGGAAAGTCAGAACTGGGACAGAAATGGAATAGGAAGGAAACGTTTCAAGAACGTTTTAAAAGTATCCCAAGCAAACCAGTACACTGTCTAGAGCTGAAAAGCAAAAAAAAAAAGAAGAAAAAGAAAAAACGTAGAGAGAGAAACAAAAGAATTGTCAGAAAATATAAAATCCAGTCTAGCTACTATGAACTATTATGAAGCGACTGCAGGAGATGTTCCACAGGAGCCTGTAGTGACTGAATTGACGAAATGTCTGTTGAGAATGGTGTGTCCAGTACAACACACGAACCAGTCATTGTAAAGCTATCCCCTTTATCCATGTTCCAGTTTCTAAGTTTTATATAAGTTCATACGTCAAAAACATATTCGAAAGTTCTCCTTTGATCCTTGCTTATGATAGTATCACTAATATCCCTTATTTAAAGTTGTTGACTGGTGATTTACGTGACAGTGGTATTTTGATCAGGGTCTATGTGTCTAATGTTCACGGTCAGGTTAACCATAAGGTGTTGGTTTCATTAAGTAGTTGTCAATTTGGAAAAAAAACCTGTCTATCTTACTCTGCTGTTTTTGAAAATGTCAGTGTATTGCTATTTGAAAGGCAGGTGGTCATTGTGACTTCAGGCTACAAGAGTATAAAGAGCTGTTAGTAACATATTCTCTAATGCTTGAACTTCACGAAAATTAATGCAATTTACCGAACATGAAACATTTTCCCCCCGCGAGTCTCTACTAGCAAGTGTACATTTTAACTGTGAATGGGTGTTTACACACACACACACACACGCGCGCGCGCGCGCGCGCGCACACACGAACACACACGCACGCACACGCACACGCACACACACACGCACTCCTCAGAGAGAGAGAGAGACAGAGACAGAGACAGAGAGTGGACAGTGTATGTTGGAGTGTCACATCTTGGAAGGAAGTGTTTGCGATCTCGTACTGCTTGCCGACATCTGCACTATCGTCACAAGACTCTGATGACGTCATCACATCAAAGTGTCAGGAGAAGCCACAGTGGCCAGACCCTCCTGCTACTTACAATAGGAAGTCGCTCCTTGTGTTCGAGGAGGTGAGGTTACCCTGCACACGCGTGACGTCATAGCTAACCATGGGTCCACACCTATTCGATAACAACTCCGTATATGTGCGAACGTGTGTGTAAAATAATGGTTGACTGTATTTTAATTGTCTTTGAAAGTGAAAGAAGCGATACAACCAACCCGTTTGTTTTGTGAAATATTCACTTTCATCTATTTAATTGCTTTATGTAAACAGGTAGTTTAAATACACCTATCGCAAAATAACTGTCTTAACCAAATAATTAAAGGTAAAGAACCACCCCGTGGTGCAGTAGATAGAGTGTCTGCCGGAGATCAGAAGGTCGGGGTTGAACTCTCTGGTCACGTCATATCTTACACGCCATCTCACCTTAGCTCTCACGTCATCGAAGACAGCACACGTCCGGTACGATCGTGACAAGTGGACACGACTGGGGCCGACGAGATGTGTTCGCTCAGTTGAGTGTCGACACAATCGTCTTTCAGTCGAATCCAAATTTCACAAGAAATTTTATTAGTGGTTTGGGTTCGAATCATTAGATTCAAGCCGGGTTCGATGCTTGGTTAGGGTTTGAAACCCGGATTTTAATTGATTTAGATATTTTTCTAGAGTTCGAATATCATAACATGCATGTTCCTGAGGTCGAAAAGGATCCTTGGTTTCAATCCACAATAGCTTTCGACCATCGCCAGAAAAGCGTCAGTCACCTGCAGGAATTTTACCTGGCACGCCAACGTATGACTGAAATACCATCCAAATCGACATGGAATATTTCGAGACGGCCGTACCTGGTTCAGAGGAAGATGACATGATTATGTGATGATATATTTACTGCTTCCTTTATTTTTTATTTTCACATTTTTTGACGTGACGTATAAGTGCGTTGTGACACTGACATAACTGACATGGTAGAAATATGCACATTCCACATCCGGAGAAGGACTTCCTTTTGGCTGTGAAGAAATTAATCCTCATGACGTCATCTCACAACATGATAATATGATAAATGTCCTGACTCAAGCTATGTGTGTTTTCGTGCAATGAATAAGTGACATCACATACCTCACCATCTTTAAGGTGAAGGTCACGAGCCGTATGGCGCAAACACTGACTGCCTCAATGGAGGGCACACGCTAGTTACTTACGTATCTCACACGTGACCAGCTGCGATCCTGTCGCTCTTCCTTCGATTCGTTATCAGTTTTCTATATGTCATTATTGGGAACTACAGATGGGAGTGTTAGAAAAGTCATAAAACAACACTCACCCCGTCGCTTGTTGTAGCATCTGCTGTTTGTTTATTTGTTTCTTAACGCTTCACTGACCGATATGCCGGCTTTATGGCGGCGATCTCTAAATAGTTAAGCCTGGACCAGAAGGTACAGTGATTGCTATCGTGAATATCGACTAACACAACTCAGATGCTTTGAGACGCAGTCAGCCATTCAACATTCTCACCTAGACTAACATCTAGTCTCTGAAATGAACATTCCTAAATTATAATCATATAATATTATAAAAAGGAGTAAGGAGACTTTCTTCATTTCAAAAACTGCGGAAATATAAACTTGTCACATAATCTAGACTTGCATGGCTTTCTTGGATATATTTGTTTCAGGGTCTGTATGACAGACTACACTCTCGCCGTCCGATCCATTCTGTCGACTCTTGCTAGCCTTGCTCCAAGGCTCTACTGAATGCTGAGCCCATGGATGTATAGTGCTTCTGTCCTTTAAAGAGACAAGCCAAGATAAGTAGAATGGCGACAGTCTGTTAGAAAGACCACTTTTTTGTTTTATATATTTATTGTTTTAAATTATCATTTACACTAATAATAATAATACGTAAAAGGCTTGTGCAAGTTTAGCGTCTTGCCATACGTTGCCGGTTATCTGTACTTTACCCGGAATCTCGACGGGTTGTACGGAATAAGAGCGTAAGAATAGTCCCCGAGTATCTCGTAATATCAAATATATCCGCAGGCTTGTCGACGAGTTCAGACTGTTTTAGTGTTCATATCTGATCTGTGAGATTCCATTTACTGGTATCATCCGTAACATTTTACCAGCTTTTCACTTTGTAATCTGCAATCAGTTTCTTGAGTGTAAAAGGAACAGCTGACTATCATCCCAGACATATTAGTGATATGATTTGATTGTGACGTCATTCCGGCGATATATATCATGGAAACTATTTTTGGGTGATAAATGCCAGCATGACCTCAGTAACGACATTTAACCTTGACCTTCATGCAGTAATTCAGTTGTTGCATCAGAAGTGCCAGGGCCCATGAGCATGGGTTCGAAACCCACCGAATACGATACATCGTCCGGGTTCGAATCCCACATAGAACCTGATGAGGTTCACTGTACCTGTGTTGGTGGATTTCACAAGGTGTGTGCATCACTTCAGGTTTTCTTTCCGTAGGATAGGTACAATGTGTGAAGCCCATTTCTGGTGTCCCCTGCCGTTATATTGCTGGAATGTTGCTAAAAGCTGCATAAAACTAGACTCACTCACTCACTTTCCACATTGGACTGACGGCCTGTGATATACATGAGACGGATATTGGGTAAGATTTTTGTGTTTCGTAAATGTACACCAATCCAGTGATTAGAACTTAACACATTTATCAATATTTAGAAATGTCTTTTTTAACATGATGACTTAAATATGACCCCAGGTTTTTCCAATAGGGTGACATCTTGTGCGCGGAACTGGGCTGTGTCTGTTTAGCCTCCTGTACTCGGAAAAGTAACTGGCCGAGGTGACAATTGTTTTATGGCTGTTTAGTTAATTAAAGATAATGTTTTGGCTGTTTAGTAAATTAAAGAAGACTATGTATCGTTACTATAAAAGTCAGTGGGACAATATTAGTCACCTCAAACGCGCCACAATTCACACAGTTGTTTTCACAGGCTCGTTGCTCTATGACAGTTTAATTCATTGTAAAACACTCGTGTATTGTATGACATTGTTTCTGTTTAGATTCAGTGGTATAGTGACGCTCTAGTTGTTGCCTTCTTGGGATTCAAGGGTTAGGGTTTGTAGTTCAGTCAGAACAATCCTAAGAAAAGCTAAGAAAACATATTTGTGGAAGATTTGTTTCACATAAAGGAGCACGCGATTAACTCCATTATATTTCATTACAGAAAGACCAATAGTCTGTGTTCTTTTCGCTATGGATATCCTATGTATCGGAAGCTTGGCCACTGTTGCTTATGGGTGAATTGTATTGCCAGTACCACTACTACTGTATTTAAAACTGCCAATGAATTGGTACTGTCCCTCTAGTTTTTACTGCCATTGTACCTGCAGTAATTGTATTGACTCGTAAACTAAATTTATTTATAACACGATTGGTAAATGGAACACATTCTTTGTTTGTCGGATTTCCATTAATTGTCTCTAACGTAGAGTTCCGATTAACGATTGTGGGTTAGATCATGGTGCAGGTGACTTCAACAAAGTGTTAGGGACAGTGGGGGTAGCCTTGTGGTTAAGCGTTCGCTCGACACGCCGAAGATCCGGGTTCGAATCCCACAGGGTACAGAGTGTTAAGCCCATTTCTGGTGTCCCCCGCTGTGAAGCCGTAAAGCGGCGTAAAACCATACTCACTCACTCTCTCAAAGTAGCTAACATCAAAACACCTGTATCGGGCTATCATCTCACATAAAACGGTTACTCCATGATGTTAGTGAAAAACTGTTCCTTGGGGCGTTAATCCCCAAACACATTTGATCTTTTCCAGTTTTCAGCTGTTCTAACCTAGCGCATGCACATGTTCATGTCGGTGCATTTATTATATGCCTGTTTATTAGCTTCGAGCTGCACCCACATTTCCCTATACCTGTATATGTAAATCAGTTTCAGTTCGTGCCAGTATATGACGTCTCCAATTCACGACGATAACACCATGCGGACTACACAACCAAGTGGTACAACAAGCTCTCCCCGAGAGCGCTGAACATCCGGGTTCGACGGAACGTGAATTTATTCCCTCTTCTGATTGGTTGGAATGTAGATACATGCGCACATCTGATTGGATGTTCAACAGGAAACAAAACAGTAAAGCTGGTGCTGCCGTGACGTCACCTCACACGACTATTTCCGTGTTATTCCACTGGTGTGAAAAGGATTTATTTCCGGGGTCCGTGTCTGTCACTGATATTGAAATATCAACAATTTTCGGTAAATGCGAATGTTTTTACGAGAACTGACTTAGGTAGGCGTGGCCTCTGCGTGGATTATTGTAACCAGATATGGATATCGAGGGATCTCTTTTAATTAATAATAATAATAATAATGAGAAGTCTTATAATGCGCTAATCTCCACGCATGCTCAAAGCGCTAACACTGTGATCATTATTACCCCGCTAGAAGGTTATGATTATACCCAGGATTAATAAAGAAGATTAAGACAACATTCGGGGTTCGGATCCTTGGTTATGCCAGGTTTTGAAGTATTTTCATTTCATGCAGGATTTTTTTTTTTATATATTTTTTTGCCATTTATTCTTGGCATCTGGTTACAACTTTCACCTTAAACACGTGTATATTTCATGTAAATGTAATGTCATGATTTGTTTTCAAGCCTACCGGGTATTGAGCCGCACCTATCTAACCCAATCATCTGACCTCATCAGAAATATTTCCCACATTCCCACATATTTCCCACTTAGTCAACGGTATTCACGATAAAAACAAGTCCCACGAATGAAGCAGTCGAGACAATGCCGTAGACTTAGTCGTTTAAAGACGATCACTCACAACAAATGTCATATAAAACTATCTTAGGGTTACTGGCCTGTCGTGTGCTATAGTACCCAAGTCCATTGTATTATCTGGGTATAACATCTGTGTGCCTTAATACCCCCAGTTGATTGTATTATCTTTGCATATCTTCCTGTACCTTAATACCCCAGTTCATTGTGTGATCAAGCCACGTCTCCCTGTGCCTTAATGCCCCAGTTCATTGTGTGATCGAGCCATGTCTCTCTGTGCCTTAATACCCCAGTTCATTGTGTGATCTAGCCATATCTCTCTGT
>VKKT01000728.1:122833-135494 GCA_008038995.1 Haliotis laevigata
AACTGACAATCACTCTCCGACACCTGGTCTCAAACTGACAATCACTCTCCGACACCTGGTCTGTGGTGATGATCGTCCAAGCCTTTCAAAAAACTTTAGCGTTGCTCCAAATACAATCTCACTCATCATCAGTGAAGTCTGCGATGCCACCAAAGCTGAGTTTGCTGCTGAGGTGATTCAGTGCCCAGCTACAACTGAAGAGTGGGCTGTCATTGCTGAGCAGGTTGAGAAGAGATGGCAGTTCCCACACTGTCGTGGTGCTTTGGGTGGCAAGCAAAAAAGATGTGGCAGGCACCTGGAACACGGGCTCTGAATACAGAAACTACAAGGACGTCTTCTCCATTATGACGCAGACTACAGGTTTCCGTGGATTGACGTTAGCTCCGATGGCTCCAGCAATGATGCCAGTATCTACAATAGATCAGAACTAAAGGAAGGTCTGGAGAGTGAGAACAACACATTCAACCTGCCTGGTGAAAAGCGTCTACCTGGGGATGGTGTTCCTGTGCCTTAATTTCATAACTGGGGACAATGCTTTTTGGCCTCAACAAGCGTCTGATGAACCCGTTTTCTATTTGAAATATGGAGCCACAAGAGAGATTATTCAATTATTGACTCTCAAGAGCCAGSGCCCGTTCCCCYAAGCGATCGTAGTTAGTCGTAAGTCTATGTTAAAGTATGGGAGTWACGATCATCTTAGCGCTGCGATCGTTTTGTGGAACGGGACCCAGACGTGTAGTTGAGAATGTCTTTGACATTCTGGCGCCCACGTTCCGAGGTTTGCTCAGAACTATGAATAAGAGAACACAAACACGCAGAAAGATCCTCACAACCTGTGCCATACTTCACAACCTTATTAGAATGAGATACCCTTCCACCCACAGTAACCTAAATGATTTTGAGGCCCAAAACCATAATGTGACCCCAGGCTCCTTGAGAAAGGACGAAGTGCTGTCTGATGTATACCATGAGAAGGCCAGGATTGCTGGCACCCAACAGGGGAGACAGATCAGAAGACATCTGGGTCATTATTTGGCATCCAAGGCTGACTCAGTGCGGATATTGTCATGATTATGGAAAGACTTTTGTGGCAATGTTGATATAACCAGAAAATTGTACCATGATCTTTTTACATATTGCATTGTAACTTGAATTGTGCTCAAGAGAATGATTTGAATTGAATATGTGAATTGAGCAATAAATATGTTTTTCAAACATTGCATGTATTTTTGTGTCTGTGTTTCACTTCATAGTAAAAGTACAAAAATATTTGAATTTAAATGATCCTCAATTTTGATAATTATAAAATTTTGGCGAACATTTTGATAATTTTCGTATCTTAAGTTTTCCAACTTGTAAATTTCACAAATAATTTGAAATGATAACTATTATAGTAACTTGCTACTTTTCTGATAACATCAACATTTAACACCCTCCCCCTTCGATGGTTACAGACTGATTGCTGTCTTCTGCGACTTGTATGTCCTCAGTTTCCTCCACCTTCCTCTTCTGACTTCTCCCTTTACCAGCCGGCTTCCTTCCTCTGCCTGGTTTGAGTGGCATGTTAAAGTGGAATTAAAGTTGAAATCAACTGAGTTGTGCTCCCAAGAATCTCCGAACACCAAATGAAATCCCAACCATCGCCGAAACGGTTTTATACCATCGGGAGGTGACTTGATGCCCTCGTTATCTAGTTCGAAGCATCGCATACGCCTCGTGCTGTCAAAACGACGTCGTGTTACCATCGTGTGGCCTTCGTGTAGACTTCACAGTGTTAACCCAATATCGGGCCTACATTCGCACAGCATTCGCATCTCTCAACGGATACCCTGTGGACCTTGTCATCAAGACCACCAGCAAGACCCTCAACAGATGAGGCATAAGGCGACAAGAGTCGGCAATCAACCGTGATCAAGGAATATACTTACCATGGGCTTGGGACTCACTTATCTAAATACACACACTTCCCATCCTGTGTATATCTTTCATAAGCCAACAGGCCCCTTTTTGTATCACCTATGCTTATCACCGCCTCAGCAGCCCACTGAGTTTGTATTGCATATCCTACCAGTGGATCACTGGCCTCCCTTCCTCATGTTCGTACTGTATCACTGGCCTCCCCGTGTTTGTGTTCTATATCCACCCGAGAAGATCCGGGTCAGAATTCTCTTCAGCAACCCATGTTTGTCGTAAGACTCGACTAACGGGATCGGGTAGTCAGGCTCGCTGACTTGGTTGACACATGTCATCGTATCCCATTTGCGAAAATCGATGCTCATGCTGTTGATCACTGGATTGTCTGGTCCAGACTCGATTATTTACAGACCTCCGCAATATAGCTGGAATATATGTGAGTGTGGCGTAAAACTAAACTCACTCACTGTATTCTCACTGTGTCCTATCACATCTATTACCATGTWGTTTTAGTGTATCACTGGCCTCATGTTTGTATTACATATTCATGTATRWTAACTCTCTGTGATTTGATTTCCTCAATATTGTTAATAATGTTTGCTTTGTAGAACCTCAATGTAGGTATATATATATATATATATATATATCTCCCCCTGATACTCCCTACTATTCACCTGATGAAGGAGCAAGCATACACTCCGAAACGTCGTGTTGTTCACCTATAGAAGTTAACATTCATAAATCTTGCTATTCTTAGGGAAATATCCGGACCCCCAGAGCAATGAAAGTGCGGTGAGGTAGCCTAGTGGTTAAAGCATTCACTTGTCACGCCGAAGATCTGGGTTCGATTCCCCACATGGGTTCAGTGTGTGAAGCCCATTTCTTGTGTCCCCGCGCGAGCCAGATAAAGCCATATTAGTTGCTACTCGGAGTTGTTTGTTCTGTAGAAGGCGATTGCGTGGGTACTCAGGACACGGGAAGTACTCCCAGATCACAGGCAGGTTTAACACCACAACAACAAAAACCTGTCGTGTTGGGAGTACAAGATTTGGAAGAATAAGAGAAAGAAAGACTTTTTCATGTGAGCTTGAAAGATTAACTTCAAACAAAACATTTTATTTGAGCAAAGGTCCAATCTCCAACGCAATCAAGTCACCCAAATGATTTGGAAGCCGTCACTCCAAATCACTTTCTGCTCATGAAACGAAATTAAAATTTGCAGCCAGATATGTTTGAATTGGATGGTTCTCATTCAAGACGTCGATGGCGTCGGGTGCTGTATATGGCGGATTTGTTATAGAAGAGATGGTTAAGAGGGTACCTGTCATTATTAATGCAAGAACGGCACAAGTGTTTGAAGCTAAGAAGAAATTAGAAGATTGGTGTCATTGTGTTCATAGTGGACAATTCAGTACCCAGAATACATGGTCAACGGGCAAAGTTGTGATGCTTTTCCCTGATAGAAAGTGTGTTGTAAGACGAGTCGAGGCGAAAAGTCAGACAAAGGTTTTGAACACACATCAGTGTGCTTGCTTGTTGAGAGTGAGACTTGAGCCGTGTTCGGGACCGTGACTCGACAACGAGCCTGGAGCTTGGAGTTAGAATAAGGACATTGACCAATATGTTTGATGTGTTCATGCATAATGGATGATACTAAGGTTGTAGCTTGGGCAAGTTAGAATATCATGTCATAATATTTAGTTGTTTAGTCAATTAAATTTGTTTAGTGTGACATAGTTTTCACGTCAGATTCGCTCTGTATATATTTTAACTGTTACATTCAGATAGGTGAAAGATTGTTTTAGGTATTTGTTTTACATGTAAAGTATTCCTGTACCTTTGTTGAGGTTTGTGTGTGAGTGGGGTATGTGGTAAGTGTATATATGTTTGACATGCGTTTAAAACATAAGAAACTGCCAGCCCCTGCAGCCAGCGGATGCGTGCACACGGCTACCTTCCCCGGGGTTGGCGACATCTATGATAAATACCTTTGTAACTAAGACTTATAGACTAATTGTGTTTTGTGGGACTTATGGGTTCTGACCTGATCAACAACGATACGTGTCCAACCACTCAGAGTGAGTGAGTATGGTTTTACGCCGAATAGCAATATTCCAGCAATATCACGGCGGGGGACACCAGGAATGGGCTTCACACATTGTAGCCATGTGGAGAATCGAACCCGGGTTTTCAGCGTGACGAGCGGACGCTTTAACCATTAGACTACCCCACCACCCCAGAAATTTAAGATGCATATATGAAACAGACTAGGCTGGTGAAAGTGACGGTTTAACCGATTCTATATTTCCATGAATAAAATTCTCTGTAATTATTCTGGCACATACGACACGCAGCGCGTCCTTGACTCTTGTCCCTTGTGCTGCGGAGACCTCCCTCCATATATATTCATCTGACAGTTGATACTCCCTTGAAACTCCGCCGACAACACCCAGCCGGTCCTACCTCGCCGCACGTACAAGGCTGGAACTAAGCGTTACACCCTGCATTTTCGGTGCCAAATTAATACAGGGTGGAATTAGCTGTTGCAGTGTCCGGGTAGTGACGCCTTCAACACCCACCTCGCACCTACGTCCGCAGCTGACAAACAACGTCATCAGGTATGTGAACTGCACGTGAATGTATTCTGACAGAGAGCGATAACCAGGAATATTGGACATGCTTTTCTCCAACAAGAACTCGATTCTATCTTAGGCTTATACACTGACACTGAAATGAGCAATGCCGGAACTCCCTGTTATGTAAGTCGGCGTTAAGAAAGGCAGTGGTTTTGCGCTAGGCGTATCTGAACTCAAGACGGGCGTCTGCTAAGGTACTAAAGCTTCTTCTACGAATAGAATATTGTCTCATTATTGAAAGAAGATCTACGATTAAAGCGAAAGTATGTAGGTTTCAATTTTGGAAGGTCTATGAATTGTGCATGTTAATTAACGTACGGAGTTTCTACTGTTAAATGGTAGAGTCCATGTATGCAAGATGACGGACGTTCAACAGAAGGTTCCCAGTGTAGGAGGTGACACGCCCTCTATTTATGAACACGACCTTTCGAACTTGTTTGTAACTCATGTGAACTTCTTACTCTGTGACGAGGGAGTCAACATGTTGTGAAAACGTTGGCATAGCCTGACAGCGATCAGATAGCGTGTGTACATCAGTGCCCTCCGTCTGGAGAGGGCACACTGAACAATAGCTCGGGTATTTGTTGACCTGGATTCCCATGCTTCAGCGTTAACGATTACAGCGTTTATGTCTGAGTTCAGAATGTTTATAGGATTGTTGGTGATATAAGGATGTTGGGTATAGTTTATGATGCTTTACATGTTTTATTTTGCAATTGTTCAAGTATTTGTGTTCAGACAGTGATGTAGATAGAGAATCTCACCCAAGTGTCTTCTGATATCAATTATATCAACAAGAGTTGACAAACTACAAATATTATTACTTTTATGTTGATATCAAAAGACACGAGGGTGAGATTCTCTTTAACATAAAAAATCACTCTTCCTTAGTTTCCAATAAAAAATGTACATTTCTGAACACGCTACTGCAATTAGACTTGCAGTGCAGCGATGTCATAGCATTGTGATGTCATCAAGTTCATGACGACATAGCATTCTCAGGAAATTGTACAAAATCTGCTGCCAAAGCAATATACTAGGAGACATCGTTTAAGACAACTCCTGTGGATGATAACTGGCCTTATTGCCATGCTATTGGGGACCGGTGTGAACTACATATCTCCCCGTACATGTTAACCCACGAAAGGAACATAAGATAGTACGGATTTAACTCTACAGTATATGTACTCATGACACAGCACAGGTCATGGGTGTTCCATATATTTGAGAATCCCCGTGTGTTCACCGGCCAAGACCTCGCCATTGACAATAAACTTCTGATAAACAGATTCAGACCGACGCCATGCAGCTGGAATTGTGCTGAGCGCAGCATCGAATAACAATGCCTTTGATAGCTATCTCATGAATCAGCTCAGAGACCATATACCGAGGGACAGGCCTCAGATGTACTTTATCATTAACCATCACTGTCGCGATAATGAGTGCGAACGATACCCCGTGAACCCCTGCGGTGTTTTTCCTGGCTGTGGTCCAGATGCGTAGCACATGCGCAGATGCCATCAGCACTGGACTTCCGTAGTCAGGCGAAACATATTACGCAATGGTTTAGTGTCAAGAGTTAATTCCCTTCATCCCCGCGCAGACGCACATGTAGACTATTTACACTTCCGGCTTTTCGGTAAACAATGTTTTTGCTGTCGGATGTACGTCCCTTCATAAGCGAAAAGCGAACATGTTACTTCACCATTATCTTCGATATGGACGACTTTGAGGCCCGTCCCTCGGTATATGGTCTCTGATCAGCTACATCTGATGACAAACTGATACTCGTATGTTTCCCGTAAGCCCAGAGTCATTTCAATATTTCGAAAAATGTTATTTATCACAACATTACACAGGGGATGTGTATGTGTTGGTGGATGGAGTGGGAGGGACGTGTGTGCGCGCGTGTGCTTGGCACCATTGGTCATGCACCATGTGCATCACAAGTCTTCAAGTAGATTGGACACCACACCCACTTCCCATCATGTGCCAGTGTCTGTGCAATTCAGTTTTTATTGGTCCGTGGATGGACTCCAGACTGTCGTCCCTCAATAAACCAAGAAGCACACGTTCACACACTGGCTATCTGGTTCTAGTTTAATGCAATGTTGGTTAATGAAGTTGGTGCAGATGTTCAAGTCCTCGTATGTCAGCAGTATCCCCTTATTTCGTGCGTTTCAGCACAGAGGTAAGCTTCTGCCCACACCGTCATGCTGGGATATAACAGAAAAACTGAAACGTTGTGATAAACAACACCGTCAGCCACTCAAACTCTGCAGTGGAGGAATGTGAGCATCTATAAATATAAATAGCCAACGAGGTTTGTGTGACCACAGGAAAACTGTCACGAGTGAAAATGTCGATGATATGTTTTGCCTTATCAAGGTATACCAAGTAGGTTCTTCTGTTTCGCCCCTGCTATCAGTTTTAACACATTAATTTAAAGATAAACTCAGTTTTTGCAAGGTGACTTTCTTGTCTCCAGTCGATCTAGACTCCATTACAAAGAACACCTTCAGTCTGTTTGGTTCAATTTGTTATTTTTAATTGACCAATTAGAAGTAACATCTCAGTAACATCTCATCTGATGAAGCGGGGCTTCACTTGGATACATTGCTTTTGAAATATCGTCAGCGTCTACTGTAGATACATAAGGAAGTAAATGTCGTCAGCCTCTACTGTAGATACATAAGGAAGTAAATATCGTCAGCCTCTACTGTAGAAACATAAGGAAGTAAATATCGTCAGCCTCTACTGTAGATATATAAGGAAGTATGCAAAGAGATCGTAATGGTTCAAATTTAAAACAAGTATCTTTAGTGAAAAGTGCATACCAGCTGTTGTTGGGATCTAAAAAAGCGTTTATGAAGAATGTTTGTAATTCCTTTCTTTGAAGAATTTTATCGAAACAATTTTCAAATTCTACGTATCTCAATAATATGAAACCTGGCACTTTTGCAGTAACTTTTCATAAAGTATATGCATTCTAAATTTCAATCTTATATTCTAAAATGGCATCATAAAAATATATGAAACTTTTCGCTGGTTCACTGCGATAACGACCAGCACTGTTCATGTAATATTAAAAACGTAAAGAATATTACATTGTTGGGGTGATATTTGAGAACCAAGTTTTATTTCATTCACAACGTGTTATTCCTTTTGTGCAAATACGTCAATTTCGTGCAAGCGTTTTTCATGATTTGCTTGTAAACATGGTCGAAATTTAAAGTTCCCCGGTGGCTGAGTGGGTTAGATGGGTGACTTTGTGTGCTGGCGAGGAACTGTAATCCTAAATATAACACGTGTTAGATTGACCACTTATTATATAGCATTGTGTATTGAAGGCCGGAAGCTGTTCCGATATTGTTTAAGGGATGCTTCAACGTTTTTTATATGTGTTTGACTTCCATGGTAACTGACGTTAAGGACAGCAGTCAACTATGACCGTCATCTGAGGAAATCGATGGTGATCGGACGTTCAACGATTAATGAAAGTCTCAGCCAGATGTCCTTGTTACACTTTACATCTTTCACATTAAGTGAGTGAGTGAGTGAGGTTAGTTTTACGCCGCTTTTAGCAATATTCAAGCAATATCACGGCGGGGGACACCAGAAATGGACTTAACACATTGTACCCATGTGGGGAATCGAACCCGGGTTTTCGGCGTGACGAGCGAACGCCTTAACCACTAGGCTARCCCACCGCCCCTCTTTCACATTAAGATATGTACAATCTGTAGTTGTAACACATATTCATTCAATATCCCCAACATAGTGTGTTTGCCATCTTCATGAACTGTCTCTCAGCACTTTTACAACATACACACAATCTGTCTTCGCAGTCAGTTTCCCATCGTCCATAATATTGACGTAAATCATGACAACAACAATGGGATTTACTCACTCGTTTCTGAAGTATCCGACCAGACATTACTGGATATTAATCTGGCTAGAACATGAATTCACTCTGTTTATTACCGACCCAGACCCGGCCGATAAGCCCCGCCCACTTCGTTTTTGACGTTAGGGGGGACAACCACTGACTAATCACAATGGCGTCACCGCCGGCGAAACGTACGTGATTGCGAACGTTGTTGATGAATTCTGCTTCTGGTACTTTGGTATCCGTCGTTTGTGAATGATATTTAAAGAGGCAAGTTATTAGTATGTGATTTTTAATATATTTTAGCTGGCAGATTGCAAATGGCGAGTGAAAATGAGTTACATGCCAGATGGAAACCGTCCAGCTGCTGAGTATAGGAAGAGTATTTTCTTTCGAATCAGTTAACCTACACTCATGTGCCGAAATCGCTTCAATTTTCAAGATGGCAGACATTTCGGTCGCGTCCGGTTATGGTTAATAAAGAACGTGTTGCTTACCTTATCCGTGTCCTGTTGCTTTAATATTTTGTTATGTGTCGCTTTGAGATCAGTACTTGTCGTAAACGCTGAGGTAGCGACCCACACAGTCTCTGAATGTAAAACAGAGGCAGATCATCCCAAGCGGACTGGAGACATTCCGTCAAGTCTCCCAGTCCAGTGATCGTAGAAATGTTTTTTTTCACTTATTTTTTCAAAACAAGCCAAACATTTTCGATTGGGTTCAAATCTGGACTCTGTGCTGGCCATGGTAGCTGAGGAATGATATTCCTGCGTTTCCATGTTTCCGTCTCACGGGACCGATACATCGGTGCATTATCATCTTGAAACAGCCATGGTTTGTCAAGGAAATGCTTTCCAACAGGCCACAAAATGTTGCCAAGTGTATCAATATACTTCAATAGCACTGTTCATGTTTCCATCGACGTAATGCATCCCCACATCATCAACTTCATAGACCTCCCATTTCCCTAAGTGAAATACCCGAGGCACTCGCCCCTCCATCTTTCTGATCTGATGGTTGTTATTGTTTATGTCTCACAGCGAAGCAGACGACAAATCAACTTCCGGAATTGCGTGCACGAAAGTGGATGACGGGAAGTGATATCAACTATAAAAGACGGGAAAAACCTGTCGCTACCAAGAGATGCGACGCGAAATAAAAACGTCTTCAAATTCATCGCTTTCCACTGATCGGTAAAAATTAAAACAATTTTGGCACATGAGTGTATCTGGCAGTTCACCTCCGTCAACGATATTAGCATGGGGAAGGGTAACTGAATTTTGTTGTTTTGTGTTTTCTTTCAAAAGTTTCCATCATAATTTTATAAAAACCGTGAACGCAACCACACGTTCATGTTGCAGATCGTTTCGGTATCTATAAATGGATTATTAAAACACTGCGCGTGGTGCCATTACTTATAGTTATCCGTTGGCGTTGTTCGAACTTAGTTAAATCAATAAAGTGTAAACATGTGTTTCTATCATTTAATGAATTAAAAGAATGGTAAATAAAAAGCAGAAAATATTCCCCGGTTACTACTTCGTGCACCTTATTTGTCTGTATATAATTAATGTAAACAAATCAATCACAGCATAACCTATTTGATCTTATTTGGAAATCTGGAAAAGGTAATTGGGCTTGTATACATTTGATTTAGTAGACATTCAGAGCAATTTCACATTCACTGTCATTTCATCAGTTCCCTTATTTTTTGTCGGTTGTATATATAATATGTTTCCATGGACGTATCTGGGCATACACAGAAGACATCATCCTAAAATGAAACTGAATATAAGGAAATCCATTTTTTATTCATCCTTTCCATGTTACTTTTCTGTATGTACTTGTTGTGGAATCCTAATTTATATACAAACTCCCGCAATACTGGACTTCATGAACTGCAAGCATTACAGGTATGTATGTCACAGCACCAGACCACAGAGAAGATCCAAGATACAGTTTGCACCTGTACACTGACCCATCTTCCAGAAATAGGAAACCTGTGCTGCAAAATCTTTGAACAGAGGATCCACAGTTATGAAAACAATGAACTAGCATTGAAATAGAATGTTACACAAAATACAAATATATTGTTGTTTTCATCAGAGATGTTTAACTGCTAACTACTAGTGTAAATAAGGTGCAAAGAATATATCCTATGTTCAAAGCTTTTTGTCAATACAATTACATTAATTGACATTTATGATAATCTTTGTTTTATTAGATCTGAGACCATATTCCTAGAGGACATTACACTGATTTTGATCTATTTCCTTTTCTGAGATACTTACTAGTGTCATAAAAATTAAAGTAAAGCTGATTCAAAATTTGGTAAAAGTCATAACAAAGGTTTAGGAAAACACACATGAAAATGTCCTGAAGCCTTCACCTCCTACATACCAGTGTGCAATTTAATATGAAGCTCATTTTCCAAATAACCATCAACAAACCTTAACGAATTTTTCCAAAACCATCATCTTAATAAACACTAGCTTTGGCTCAGTCTTCAAATATTAGTAACCTCCTAAAAACCCTGATGATTTATAAGAAGAATTACATCAAATCTTGGTTAAATATATGTTTCAATATTTATTCCGTTTCATGAAAAGTCAACTGAGATTTTTGTAAGTTATTCTGTTCCTGGACTGTATAATGCCTGACGAGGGTGTGACCAAAACGTAGCCTTTCCTTTTTCAAATTCTCTGGATGTTGAAATAACTTTAATGAGTTGTGATACTAGCAATCACTTTCAGAAATCATCTTATTAGTAAATATATTATTTAAAGAACATCTAAAAGCGGGAGCCAGGAAACTTAGTTAATACGAAGAGATTGTCCTGCCATGATATGTATAGTGTTTGTTGCCTAGTTCTACCTAACAAACATATAAATCTGATATGTCAGTCAATTAAATAATCATTTATAATTCATTAGATTATTATTTATTATCAGTTTGCAATTCCGACTTCAAGTATGTCAAAAACATGTCATTGTCAATTGCTATTATACGGTCAGATGACGCCCTTCGCCAACACATGCAAGTCAAAGTCAAAGGCAAGTCATAAAGTTTACCTCGACCAACACTTCCTGTTGTAGGACGTCCTTCGTCATGTAACTTGTGACATGTGACATCACTGAATCGGGTTGCCGGAATGTTGCTTAAATAGGGGGTTGCTGACTACGGGAAAGTTGAAGTCGCCCTCTTGTGGATAGTTTATTGTCACTCGTTATGCATAGATGAGGCAGTATCGTTGGTCATCTTCAGGAGGGTAATTCTGTGGGAGCCTCTTTAGGAGGGTAATTCTGTGGGAGCTTCTTCGGGAGGGTAATTCTGTGGGAGCCTCTTCGGGAGGGCAATTCCATGTCACCATGTTAAGTGACAAATGACCAACGGATTAAGGTTTCCATATTCACTACAAATAGCGAGTGTACACTTTCGCGACCTGAGCATGCAGTAGGGGATGTTCCTGAGAACCATCAGCACAAGTGTACCTAGGTCTGTATATAAATGTATCTTCCACTTGTTGCTGTTTCAGGTTTCAACTTGTGTTGGTGTAAACATGAGAGCCTTCTGTGTCATTCTAAGCACTTGCCTCTGCCTCTGTCTCGCTGAGGATGAGATAATTGACCTCACTCACACATTCGGGAAGAGGACGATCTACTGGCCGGGAAATCCACAGTTTAACTTTTCCAACGTCTTCCGGTTACCGTTTGGAGCGGCTTTGTAAGTAGCGTGTGAGTGGATGAGTCAACTGGGTGTCGGCATGTTGTGACAGGAAACTAATGCAGGCCAAGACTGGTATCACAGTGATACCCATGTTTTCCATTACAATGGGGAAATAGTTAAACTGAAGTCTTGTAAGCATCCTATTTTCATTTCCATTCCTGGAATTGCGTATCAAACCTTACAAATATACGATTTGTTGATAACAACATGAAAGTCATGTTTCTTCATTTTATTCCTGAGTCTTAAGTTTCCAACATTAGATTGACTGTACCAAATAGACAGAACTTAATTATGTATATGGCAATCATGTTCCCTACCGTAAGTTTATGGCTATCATGTTCCCTTAATTAAGTATATGGCTATCATGTTCTCTAAATTAAGTATGTGGCTATCATGTTCCCTAAATTAAGTATGTGGCTATCATGTTCCCTACGTTAAGTATGTGGCTATCATGTTCCCTACATTAAGTTTATGGCTATCATGTTCCCTACATTAA
>VKKT01000729.1:0-15994 GCA_008038995.1 Haliotis laevigata
CATACTATCGATGCATCAATAGTTTTTCATTTCTACCATCGATTAATTGCTATCGGAGACTCAACAATTGCAATCAAACGATAGTTTGATACAGCCCTAGTCATTATTTATCCACTACACATGATGTTATTAACTGGTATAAAGTCTACTCACATAGTGATGCATCAGTTTAATGAGGACACTTCTCCTTTTTATCTTAAGTTGTATCACGCCGAAGGCCCGGGTTCGAATCCTAACATAGGTAAAATGTGTGAAGCCCATTTTTGGTGTCCCCGCTGTGATGTTGCTGGAATATTGCTAAAAGTGCTGTAAAACCAAACTCAGTCAGCCATTCAGTCTTAAGTTGTAGTTGAAATATAAACTATGCACAAGAGTTACCAGAAGTGTAAACATGGCACGATACTAACATATTAGTAACTATTTGTTGATCATCATTGGTTGATGAGATGCTTACTAATCCACAAACTTAAAAAATCATGGTATTGATTTAAACTGTTTAAGTTAGAAATGAGTGAGTATGACTTCACACCACTTTTTGCAATATGATAGCACTGTCATATCCAGGGACTCAAGGAATGGTCTTCATACAGTGTACCCATGTGGGAATCAAACCTGAAGCTTCTGGATGAGCCCAACTGCCCTTAGAATATAATATCAAAAAATAATGAAGAGGGTTTGCATTGACACTTGATAAAATTTCTATAAAACTATTAAAAGACAGAGGATAAACAGGACTATTTGTAGGTTGTTACTGGAATAGAAAGATACATTTGTAGGGAGCGAAGGCAGGGAACTGGCTGGAGAACCTTACCAGGAAATAATTGTACCACTTATTACGTAGATCAATAAATGGTCCCTGACATACTCTTGTCGTATCTATAGCCTTCAAATGTGCTCTCAGTGTTTTCTGTGTCTTTGCAGTGTGCGCATGGGATACATATTTATCACGTTTATGTGTCTGGTAAGATATTGCTGCTGTCGACCCATCTCTTGTTGGGATTATTGATTATTCTCAATCCTACTGTTCCTAAAAGTGTGGGCGAGCTTGAATTACAAACAAAACCTTCTCAAATTACTGTAGTCTGAAGTGAAAGAATACTGTTACCCTCACAGTCAACAACATTGCAGCTGCATAACAGCAGAAAGCTAAGGAGCATGAACAATAATCCGCCATTACAGGCTGGTGTTGACCAGTCACTGGTATTTGTTGTTTGTTTGTTTGTTTGTTATTTATGTACACCACACACTCGGCAGTATTTCATCTATATAATGGTAGTCTGTAAGTAGTCCAGGCTGTACCAGACAATCCAGAGATTGATATCATGAGCATTAATCTCCACAGTTAGGACACAATGACCTCCATCAAGCAAGTCAGTGAGCCACACCACCCGATCTCATTTGTTGCCTCTTATAGCAAGCATTGGTCATAGAGTATGTTTACATCATCAGTTTCAACGCTGATGAATTCATGTCACATATTATCCTCAGATGGAATGAATACTGCCTTGCCTGAATCATGGTAACACACTAAACATTAGTGCTCCAACTTGCTCCAGTTAGTTAGAGGGGAAGATAAACCCTGAATTTATTCAAATTTTCCAGTCTAACTTGTAGTATTGACCCAGCTGCTGTTGTCTCCATTACAGGGTGCTTACTCATGCTGTTATAATGTATGTGCTGAAAAGCTTTGGTGCCAGAGCGAGAGATTGTTGTTGATGTGAAATCACAGCTGTGACATGGCTGAGGGCTTTTGTTCGCCAGTGATATAGGACAGTATGTTCATTGACTGTCATGAGTCTGTTTATTTACTAATATAAAATATTTTGCTTAGTGTCTGTGTTTTTATACCTAGGCAAAGTGGGTAAGATTTTATCTTGGACAAAATTGGGAATTTAATTAGCATGACAGAATCCGGGAATGAGATAAGATTAAAAAACTACTGTCAGCAACTAAACATATCAAGCTTTAGAATATGTTGATGGCTGACCAACCATCTATCTACCTGTTATGAGTGTATAAAATATAGCCTGTCCCACCGTCCTTGACAGTCCATTTTTTGTGAAGGACGGTTTATTAAATAAGTAAGGTTGTCCTTTGATCGGGGGAAAATTTGAAAAAATAAACTTAACTTGGTTTGAATGAAGAGTTTTAGTTTTGAGGACTGGCTGTATTTGTTCAGGACTGGTCACTTTATGGAACAAACAGTCCTTTGACAGGCCACATTTCAAAACTATTTTATACACTGCTGTTATGTTACCAGTACCTGTTACTGGTAACTGAAGCCTTGAGATTTCTGAAACTCATTTTCATGACGTAGTTCAGTCTTAAGTTGTGGTTAATGATGGCCCCAAATCTCACGAATATAGTGTCTCAGTGTCATGCACATGCTAATCAGTTTCATACAAGGCTCATACAAGACTCTTAAGTGTGAAGGGGAGGTGCTGCTGGTAAGAATATTGGCCCCCACTAACACATGCTTATCAGGGGTGGTGAGGTAGCCTAGTGGTTAAAGCGTTTGCTCGTCACGCTGAAGACCTGGGTTCGATTCCCTTCATGGGTACAATGTGTGAACCCCATTTCTGGTGTCCCCCGCCCTCATATTGCTGGAATATTGCTAAGAGCGGCATAAAACTAAACTCACTCACTCACTCACTTAAGTGTGAAAATGTCAGGGATTCTTGTCATAGAAATGGAAGAGCTAAAGTTAAAATGAAACAAGTTAGATATGTTTAACTGATAAAGGATATCCTTTGCCTTTTCCCACTGGATGATGAAGCTGTGTAATGAGGAAACACTGTTTCTGATCCTGTCAACTGAATGTGAAACTTAAGTTACATTTGGCTACCTGCTTGTACTAAAGTATTACTTATTCCAAACATTAGAATTGAAACTGAAACATTGAATCTGTCAACGGACCGGATACTGTGCTGACATGATGAATGTTTTAACTTCTACACACCTCCCCCTGCAACCATTCATAACACCCTTGTCGGATACATTACTTTTTATGGCATAAATAGAAAAGCTACTGCTGACCAACATTAATAAGCAAGACATTTAAAAAAAATTTTGTTTCGATTTAACAAACAGCAGGCTCATATCTTATCAGTTAATTTGTAGTAAGATTGTCTGTAGAGTTTAGTGATCATGACATGCTCCTGCTGAGCATTGCACCAGACAAGTTTTACTACATTCAGGCTTCAGACTACAGTCCGGTGTAGCAGTGTATGATAATGTAATGAAACAAAGAGACATGTGAGCAAGGGGAAAATATGAGCAGATATATCATGAAGTACTAACAGTTCAGGTTGGTAGGTAAAGGGGGACAACTCTTGCAAGTTTAACACATGGCATTGCTGTTGAACAGTGAAAGGGGTGTGGATCTGCTAACATTTTGCAGATGGAAGATGTTTGTATGCATTTATTTTGTACAGGGGTGCTCAGTTAGTATGCCCAACTTGCCTGACACATGAAGTAAAGTGTCGGGCATGAGGGAATATGTAATTTAGTCACCAATGACCATGTATGAAAATCTTAAAGCTTGTAACTAAGAAATTGGGTGCATCTCCTGTTTCAAACCTACACTTCTTCCATTAGCTGGTGCTTTACTTCATGATATTTTTTTTAAATCTTGAATTTCACCTTTATTTAAACATTGTGTGCTTTCCTAATAATCAGATAAAGTAGAGATAAAAATTTGAACTCATAGTCATGGTAAAATGGAGAAACAAATACTCCATTAATAAGCCATGTTGCAATCAGCATTAATGTGCCAAGTCAGCTGTTTAAGATGAAGTTGCATGTTTGATTATAACTATAATATAAGTTCTCAAACCTACAGGAAACATAACTTTTCATTGGAAAAACACTTTCAAGCGATGTAAATGCAATAAATATGTCAGCAAGTTAGATATAACTGTAGGCATCAACACGTGTCCTGTCTGAAATGTGTGAGGCCCATTCTGGTGTCCCCTCCCACGATATTGCTGGAATATTGCTAAAAGCGGTGTAAAACCCAATTCATTTATTTATTCACTCACTCACTTACTCACTCCTGTCTGAAACATCATACACACTTTGAAGAAGGAAGCACCTGTAAAATATATCAACTAGTGCTTTCTACATGTTTCAGTAATCCCAGAGAAAACAAATCGTTTTTCACACTTTATTATTCCATAATAAGAATAATAATGTTAATTCTGCATGAACAGTGTTTCCTTCAGAACGTCTTGTAGGTCTCAAAGTTGTGACTAAAACCATTACCAGGGTGACCTTAATTTCAGTTTGTCTGTCAAAACTTCAGAGTTTCCAAATGACTTCCTTAAACAAATTACTTTTGGCAACTGAGTTTTATTACTTCCCATACTGGACACAGGTATGAATACCTTGTCATGCTGTTCTGTTGACTGCCAGTTGTTCTGATTACAGTGGAACCTGTATAACCACACTCAGCAGTTGTATCAGTGAAGATTTTGATGTAGTGACAGAAGGATTTAGTTACACATTTGGGTGTGTGCAGTTTAAGAACTTTTGAATTGCATAAACTATTTTGCATGACAACATCACAGCAAAAATAATTGTACGGCCAAAAGTTGTGAGGTAAATTGATGGTTACAGTATGTCTGGAACTAATAATAGTGCTGTCATGATTTTTTAATATAAAGATTGGTTGTTGGGAAATGAAATTTAAGCAATATACAATTACAAGACTACTACTAAACTTGTTATACTTTGTGGGTACTAATTTTTTAAGATGACCACTGTCAGTCCGACTGTCTGTCCATCCATCCATCCCTCATCCATCAGTGCAAGATGTCAGTTCCGTAGCAGATCGTGAAAAGTGGACAATATGTCTCCACTTTACTTGATACACTGACAGGTCTGCAGGTCACCTCGTGCCTTTTGATAGTTTAGGATATTTTATGCAAACATGTTTCAAGTTTCTAACAACAAGTGCCATGCATTAATTCACAACTAGTATTTACCTATACAGGGGATATTGATGTCCTCTTGTCCATGTTATAACAGGAAATTGATAAAGTATATTTTGTAGATAATGATTTTAGACAAAAATAGTTTTGCAGCTAAAAATACTAGCTTGATTTCTTGATTTTGCCAATGGCTACCTGGAAGAAAACGTGTCCACTAAGCTACTTGTTACAATTTCCACTTTGAAGCTGGGCATGAGGTCGGGTGGTGATGATTAAGAGGTGTCCTTGGGCGCCGCTGTATTCCTGCTGTAGCAGGCTACTGTATGCTATGGCATAAAGACTGATTCTTCTTGGCTGTCATGCTTAATGTCAAACTCGGGCTGGTAATCACTGGCTAGTCCTTGAGATAGTCTCTGGCTTTTAAATGCCAAGCTGCATCAGCATTAGTTAAAGGAATGCCTTGAGAATGTTGAGCATGTTGAAACAGTTATGTGATGTAAGGCATGCTAAAACTTGGGGAAGACAGAATAAAATAGTGCTGTGGGGTTTTGTCAGGTCTTGGCCTGCTTCTGTAAAGGATTGACATTCAGTAGGGGCCTGGGAATTGTATTGGAGACAGAATATGTTTTCAGGCAATGCATCAAGACATGCAGTTGAATTAATCAAGGGATTTCAAAGTTAAGAGTTGCCTGTGAAGCATTCTCAACACGTAAACTGTCAGGGTTGGCAAGCAAAATACAAAAGTGACTTTTAACCTTCACAAGACACACAAGCGTGATATTTTTTATCCTGTAACCATGGTAATATTGTTCTTAAATTCTGTCTTTGACAAAGGTATTCTTATGTCTGGCAAATGGCATCTCTACTTTGCTGGTACAATGGGCACTACAGTTCCAAATGAGACCTGTTGTCTCAGACAGCAGCATAACTGCCATATTGGTATATTCATACACGCAGAAAGTAGTACCTACCTGTTGATGTACAAAGAATGGAAGGAAACAAGCAGAGCAATTTAAACATATTAAAGTCTACTCTTTGATGATGATTCAATAGCACAGTAAATATATTACCACATAATGCGAGTGAAACAAACAGTGAAACATATTCAGTGAAACAAAAAAATATCAAAATATATTCTTTGGCCAGTCTTGACCATACTGACAGTATCACACCAATGACCAGTGACCATGCAGTGTCAAATTAGATATTGAAGAGTGTAGGCTGTTATCTTGTCTGGCTTGGATATATTCCATTTTGCATATTTAAATATGGCTTTGATAAATAACATTCAGATTGAAGTACAACCACTCCTTCATAAATACATGTATACAATTCCAGTGATGACACATAACGAACTAAATTCAATTTGATTTACTAAATACTAGAGTGAATCGTAACAGTGCCACGTGACACAACTGAATTTCTCTACACTCAGGCTTTGTGGTTTATGTTTCAGACTGCTAATAGGACTAATTTTGTAGGAGCTGCTTGTAAAGATTAAATACAAATTGGTCTAGAATTTTCTATATGAAGGGGTGGAGGTGCTTATTGGAGCAGGGCACTAAATGTGACAAAGAAGTAACATGATATGCGCTGTAGACCTCTTCTTGTTACTGCTGATTTATTGGCTGAAGTGACCTCATGGAGGGACCCTGTTGTGTAGTCCGATTGTGAGTTCCAGCTGCCTCTGTTTATAGCACTTGGTACAGTCACTAGTCTTGTTGATAACACTATGCTACACATGTCTCATGTTGTCATGGTAATTGGATGTACTTCTAACATTAGTAAGTGACAGAAATTTACACCTAGCTTCGGGTCACTGCTCATCCAGCCTACTTAGCCTATTATTACCAGGACCTGACCAAAGCTGGAACCCTACCCAACCTTCCAAGAATTCTTCAGTCTTACTGTTCCTCCAGATGTTTTTTGGACTTTATGTTGATGTTCATTTCAAAAGAAAACATTTCTTTGAAGTGCTTCTCTATCAAAATAGGCAGTTTGAAACATTGATTTCACTCAATAGACAATGTGAAATACTGCTGTTTACTAACTGTATACACTGTCAAGCTTAGAAGATCATCATGATCAGAGTGATGACATTGGCAGACCTGTTATACTGGGACTTTACCCCATTCCGTGAATATATATTGACTGACGGAAGACATTGCATGTTCAATTACCAAGCAAATCATCCAATATGAACACAACCGGTCTAGAACCATGTAAATCAGGTTCTGTGTACATCATCTGTCCTGTCCACATGACCTGTCTAGAACTGAACAATAGATGGTTGCTGTTGGTAACCAACTAGTGATGACCGTATTTGATTGATAAATAGTGTCTCTATTAAAGGTCTTAGTCAAGTAATGAATGTCACCCAATCAGTTTATATTCCTGATGTTAGGAATTACATAACTAACATTGAAAAGTCATCTGAGACTTGTCTTGGAAGACAACATCGCAAACTCAGAGTAGGTTTTGAGCAGATTTTGTGTTTGGATAGTCCATCATGAAAGGGAGATCTGATAACCTGTATTGACAAGGTGAAAGGTCTTATACTATCAGCTATTCCTTCCTATAAAATGCTGCTTGTAAATATATCTCATGTAAACATGGTCAAGTCAGGTGAAGACAGTATGTGCCTAGCAAGTGAAAACCATTAGTCACTAGATCCTTTTCAGAGATTGTTAAGTCACTGAAATATCGAGGTCATTAAGCCATTAAGAATATGGAGGTTCGTTTGCCACTGAAATATCGAGGTTTGTCTTACATTGAAAATAAAACTCTCAGTGTAAGTATTTAGATGTTATGCTATTCATCACATAGGATATAAGCCAGTAAAATGTGGAGTTAATTCAGCCATCTAAATCAAACTAACATCCTATGTTCATACGAAACTTAAAAAAACATCTATAATATTCATATATGGGAATGTTAACATCCCCTGACATACAACGATTTCCATTGTAAGTTCTTAGAACTGCCATCATCACAGCACCTGCCACTTTCAATAAGGCAAGACTTTTTCTTAATCATTTTTGTTTTAGCAGTTTTGATGATGAAACATTTTTTTAGTCAATATGTCCCCCAAAATAAACGAAAGGCATTGTAGATATTTTTTTAAATCTTGGCCTGGTTTGTTGTCATTGTTAATACTATACACCTTAGTGCCATTTCGTTTATTATTTACCATTGGAAACTTTGTTTTTGTCATAAAAACTACCTAGGATTATATCTATTGTCAAAGCAATCTGAGGTTGGCAGAATACAAACACTCATCATATTGATATTGTTTTCATTTTCTACATTTTCGATTTTTAACGTTGACAGATCCACAGTTTAAACAAATAGAACGCAAGTCCTTGTACCACTTCTTTGCAAATTATGCAAATGATAAAACCTATATTTGATGGCATCAGAAAATGCTGAAGATATGGCCTCAGCTGCAGATATCAGCAACCTTGTGGCAGTAATAGCATTTATATGTATAACGAACAAATACCAACTCCATTATTGACGGGAGCCATTCTACGTCTAATGGAGGCAATAATCACTGACTGCCATTGTACTGTTCTCTACAAGACGAGTCATCGTGGGAGAGCCAACAAATAGTTACATCTTCACTCATGTAGGCAGAGACAGATATTAATACCTATGTATTAGATTGTAAACTATGAACCATATACTGGAAGGTAACTGACTATCACTTGAAGATTTAAGACAAGTGCACTGTGTCAAAATTCTACTGCTTATTTGCTTTGGTTATCATGACTTTCTTTTCTAAAGAAGGGGTCAGAATTATCTATCAGAATTGTCATTACATAAACAGTACATGTATTGTAGCATTATCAGTCTTCCAAAACCTGGAATATTTCAGATTCATTATGAGCTGCTTGTATATATATATACGAATTTGCATTGATGTTCCCATGTGGGGTTTAGTCAAACTGCTATTACTGCTTTGAGACTACTGGAGTCCAAGAGATTCAAGATAAACTGTTAATAAAAAGGTTCTTCAGCTCCAACTACATGGAACGTACATGCCTTCAAAGAGATACATATCTACTCTCCTGCCATGAGCTTCTCAAATATATTTCGATCTATGTGGTTTACTCGTAGAGAATTACTTCAGAGAGCATGCATTATTCACTCACCCGTCTCCAAGCATTGATTGAAATTAACAAACGACGATTCGACGAACTCCGAGGCATTTGGTGTAAATCGTGGAATTTGCCGTCTCCAACAGGTACAGCCATTTCATACTCACCGGTATGAAATACACATCTGTCAATTAAAAGTCAACGAGCAAGTTGCCAATAACAAATCAATATCCACCCCCTGAGGCGGTACCGACATAAGTGACATCATTGCTGTAGCCTTGCAACACACCAGTCTTTTAAACCAAACTGTTGTGTGGAGTGTGGTGTCCTTCGAATATCCTGGATAACACTGAAATTGATCTATGTTGCACATTTAGTTGGTTGGTCTGTGCAATCTAACGATGCTGTCAGTGGGCAAAGGGATAACGATTCGTGGCTTTCTGTGGGGAGATTAACAGAAGACTAAGGATCAATACCTCCCGAGACAAAGCTGTCGGTGTTGGAAGGAGGGTCAGTTGTTTGCATCTCCAGCCGATGGTAGTCCACTGCACCCTGGAGAGACTGGCCTGAATATATGGGTCTTCCTTGCCCCCAAGCTGCAGCCAGTGGTGGCTAACACTAGCCGAATAGTTATTATCGAAACTGAGTGAAAGGCACTTCTCTTTGAGTTGTGGAGGTCTTAGTCAGTTCCTCAGCAATCACAGATGAGGAGGAAGATGGGAAACGTGTTGGATGTACAGTCATTACCTGACGATGCTCTGGTCAAAAAGGTACTGCTCTTACTTATCTTTCTTACATGTTGACTGTGAGGTGAAGGTAACATGGCTGGACGCTCGGGGTGTGGTGACATAGGGTGGTCGGTGTTGGCATTGAGAATAATTTGAGCTGTTTACTATTCTTATGTTCCTTCACGATATTATTGAAATGATTGTAGTATATTGTTGGTATCAGTTTGCAGAAACCGTTGTTCTCTGAGAACATTGTCTGGGGACTGGATTGGAATGTAGATTAGTGCCTAATGGATTATGTATAGTGGTACTTGATGCGGCATGCTCCAGTAGAATAAGTAGTACTGAATATTTACATGAATCAGGGCCTTTGCCAAAACACAAATGTTAAAACGGCTTATTTGGGGGATATATTAATTAAAGCTCTTTCAAACCTCAAGAACTCACTTCCTTCTTTCATTCTTACACTCAAGCTATATTTAATAGGAATTGTGTAATGTCAATACTTGACAAAATGCAGTGCAGCAAATCTTGTAGCACTTGATATTGAAATTCATCAATACCACAATGCCTTGTTGCAGTTCTACTTGTATATTCATTAGGTTGTCTACCAGGTCACCTGATGTTTCAGTATAGGAAGCAGTCCAAAGAACTTCACTTGGATGTACGTCTGCTGCTATATTAAAATCTTGTTTCGTTTCGAAATAACTTCAGTGAAGTTGATCAGGGACTTTATACCAAGGACAGCTTTCATGGTCTAGTGGGTAGATTTAAAGGTCATGGGTTGAATCCCAAGATGTCAAAAGATAGTACTTTTCACCTGAGTCTGCTGGAGATAAGATAAGGTCAGGTTGGCTTGAGTCTATACATATCCATGTTAAACTGTGACATGGTATAACAGGGCCTGCCGCTAAGAAAACAGAATTGGTTGTGCTTTTACAAGTACACACACACACACACACAAAATGTCAGCATTCTGAAATCCGACTAGCTCTGACTATTTTATACACACAAAGTTGCCTACATGTTTTGTTGTTTTGGTAACCTTTTTTTTTGTATTTGTTCAGTCTATACTGGCTGGTAAAGGAGGAGACTCAAGGCAACAGTCATTATTGCCATATTGCTTCACAGAACACATCCCCATGAACAACCTTAGAATTGGACGTCAGCGACAAGTGCTTGTTTTGAGAGGCGACTAACGGGACTGAGTGGTCTATCTTGCAGACTGGATTAGTACATGTATTCATATCTACATTGCCCAGATTAGTATGTCAATCACTGGATTGTCTGACTCATTTCTTTTCAGACCGCTGTCATATGGACATATGTTTGCCGAATACTGCATTGATTGTGATTGATACATTAAAATATGAAGGTGTACAAAAGTGAAATGTTCTGGGTCAAACTCGATTATCGCTACAGGATATGTCTGAATTCAGAATTAAATTTACATTTATGATAAAGCAACAATAAACATGATGTGATAGTGAATGTAGTCCTCTTGTTGAGATTATTGGGTAACCTACCCTAATTAACATGCCTTTAAGTCTGACATAGAAATGATGGTCTCTGACAATGGTGTTATGTATTGTAATTTCACCATCAGAATCATATTTTTGTAGTGCTAAATATGTAGGAAGTATCGCTTAGTTGTTTTAGTCATGAAAAGACCTGGGGTGGTGGGGTAGCCTAGTGGTTAAGGCCCATTTCTGATTTCCTCCATCAGGTTGAATATTGCTGATCCTGGGTTAGAATTGGTCTTCAGTAACCCATGCTTGTCGTAAGAGTCGACTAACAGCATCAGGTGGTCAGGCTCGCTGACTTGGTTGACACGTGTCATCGTGTCTCAATTGCGTAGATCGATGCTCATGCTGTTGATCACTGGATAACCTGGTCCAGACTCAATCATTTACAGACCGCTGCCATATAGCTGGAATATTGCTGGGTGCGGCATAAAACTTCACTCACTCACTTGAATATTGCTAAACCATGCTCACTCACTCACAAATGTAATTTTAGTAGCCTCTGATAATACTGTAATTATTAAGCAGTGTGCAATTCATGTAGGTGTGTCATCAATGCTAGTTTTCTATGAAACACGACAAGGTTATGTTTGATGGTGAGACAAACATCATCTCTGGATGCAGCAAAGATCATTAGACCTGAAACAAGTCATTGTTGACAGCAACCATTACAAGTTGCTAAATTAAGGGATTAGCTTTAGCTGTTTAATCATTGATTTTCTGTATACCCGACTACTCCATGTGTAAAGTCCTTTGTCAGGTGGTCAAAATATCAGTATAAGTACATCTATTGAGATCACCCTAGGTGACCCACTTGGGTTTGGCAATCACGTGGCTGTTACTAATAACACGGATGGACTGTTGACACCCTCAAAGGAGAGAATACACTTTGAGATTCGTGTTTCCATTTAACCAGACTCACTGAAGAGCAATTTTTTTGTAATGTTTCATTTTGCTTAATGTTTTCAGTTCATTTACCTTATTGCTTTGGTTTGGAAAGTTTCAGAATTTATCTCTTTCACCAAATTAAATATTTACATATCAATTAAAGAAAAGCCGAGTTGTTCAGTGATATAATCAAGAGACGATAAGTGGCATCACATTGGAGAGTTGTCATATCGTAACAAATACGGGAACTAACCGCCTCTATCATTAACAACAGTGCTGAAACCATTTGTGTCAAATAGGCTTGTTTTGCAACAAAAGGTTACCACATCAATGATTTGTGGTCCTCACTAGATGTGTGGAGATCGATAGACTGACATATGACTCATGATGATCCTCAACAGTATATCATCCTCCTGTCAGTTTTAATGAAGATAAAGCCTCAAGAGAGGTATTACTAAGGTTCTGGCATGAAACTGGTGAGCCTTAGGGTCAAGATTGGTCAGAGAAAGATTTTCGATCAAAAAGTCTTTACTAATGACCATATTTCCTTCATTTGCCACAGGATATGAAGCGTATGTCCTTCTTGAGGAGGTTAGCAGGGGGGATCTCAAATTTGAAACACCAATTGGATTTCTCAGCGCTCTTCATGTGTCAGTCCTAGTGGTAGTCAGCTGGTTAATAGACCATCACTTTCTCAACCACCTCTGAAGTTGATAGAGAAACTCCTGCCATTTGTTCACTGGCAGGGATGATAATGATGCTCAAAGGTTATGGGTAATATGAGGACTAGTTTAGATCATCCTCAAGTTTGAATATTTAATAGTGTGTTTCTGGCTGGATGGAAAGAATTGCAGAAATTAGAACTCAATTTTAACCAGTACTTGCTTCTATTATAATTAAAGACAGTTTTGCATGTTCAAAATCTGTGAAAAATGTACTCAAAAGGCATGATGGATAAACAATAGTGATATGAAACAATAAGGTATTCCTTTACTTGTTTTGAGTGGCATGTCTTCTTACCACATGCCACGCAGATCATAACAGCTTGAACAAAACACTTTAGATCCAGTTTGTTGAAGCCTGTTCTTTAGCTTGATGTTCTTTTGATTCCACTCATATCTCTTTCATGGGTGAAGCTTTGTGTATCAAAGACAGGGACAGGTGCTTGCAGGGGTTTGTTCAAACCACTCATATTCTTCCCGAGATTGACAGCAATTATCTGTAAAAATTCACAATAGGAAACAAACAGAACAAGAAATGGCTTGGTCAAGGTGACCGAAAGCTGAAAACAAAACCAAATGATAGGAAGGGTCTTAATTTTGTGATTTTGTGTTGATGTAATGTGGAACTCCTCGGAAAATATGTCTAACACCTGGGGTTCAGGCCACTGTCAAATGCTCGAATTTTCCTACCCGTAACATGAAACAACAAACAGCTCTTTTTGGTCACCAATAAAGTTGAGGTATTAGAAATACAGAAGACAATAAGCTCTTTTCTCTGAAGGTGGCTGTTAGATGTGCCAAGATTGAACATTTAAAATATGAAGTATCTGAACAAGCAAAGAATCATCAAATGCAAACACCTTTACAAGAAATTTACTAAGTTCAGTATAAATAATGTTAGATTAAGTTAGCTAACAATTTAAGAACTGAGATGAATAAAAACAAACCTACTTAGACAGTGTTTTTTCAGACATGAAGATCAGTTCATACAGAAAATAACACATCAAGGTAGAAATTAATTATTTCCAATGTTGACGCTGATATGTGATATTTCGTGATCACATATGAAATTGACATTA
Source organism: Haliotis laevigata (assembly GCA_008038995.1). Lineage (NCBI taxonomy): Eukaryota > Metazoa > Mollusca > Gastropoda > Lepetellida > Haliotidae > Haliotis > Haliotis laevigata. Next base: position 13,972 of record VKKT01000729.1, read on the forward strand.
TAGCAAATGCATATCCTCCTATAAACACAGCAGGACCTGATGACATACCTTGTATCCATGGCAATATCAGATAACCTTGAAATATTCATCAAAAGCTTTAGCATTTGTTCTCTAGCACTGGGGCTGTATATAAACAACTGGTTTCCATGACGACTGGGATGATAATTATTATGAAAGATCTGAAGTGGCATTTGAGACCCAGGTATCAGATGAAGGTCTCCTTTGCCGCCATACAGGTGATTATTATACCACAGGAGGGCCAGGCATGAATGTAATGGCCATCTGCACTGTAGTAGGCAGAGCCTGGTATAATTATGTTTGGTATCGAAGATGAGTTAATATGCAATGATGACTGTAAAATATACATAATGTATATTTAGAGCAGAAACACATGCAAAATTAAACGGGATAGGGTGTTCTTGTGTGCCCGTGATACCTAAAAGTAACAAGGTAAGCGAGTATGGTTTTACACCACTTGTAACAATATTCCAACAATATTGTGGCGGGGGGCACCAGATATTGGCTTCACACTTTGTACCCATGTGGGGAATCAAACCTGGGTCTTTGGCGTGACGAGGGAACGCTTTAACCACAACCCCAAAAGTAACAAAGCCTGAGGCCCAGTTATAATGTAAGCTGTCAGGGAACGATGGGGAATAAAGGGGATGCCAATGAAGAGCCAGATCTGGACAAGGTGACTCTGAAGTGGTTGTCACAGGTATAGCTATGGAGAGTGTGAGCATCTCAAAACCTTGAAATACATGCTTTTGTGTAAATTATCAGGATGTGTATGAGCAGGTGCCCTTCAGGATTCTGTTGGTGCTCCAGGCACTACAGTATAGCAATTGGTGCATGTTGCTGCCAGTACACATGTGCAGGCTAATTAGATGAGGGACTAGATGAACAAAATGTCAGTAGTTCAGATTTTGTACGTACTTGTTGAGTAGTTGCCCCAAGTGCGTGGAGTGCAGTGCATTTTTTTATGAAGGTCACTAGGTTTAGTGCAAGGAGTTGGTGCGGATTGCATCATTGATCACTTGGTATAATGTGCTCAGTTTGAATGTGCAGCATTGATTATTTTGTGTATTTTCATAATTTCTAAAGAAAAATATAAATAAATGATCTGACACAGCACTAGATGAAAACAGTCGTGAATATTGCCTGCTGGGGATTGTATGCAGTCAGAGTAGTCATGAGAAACACTGTTGCTGATCTAGTTGCAGTCGACCTTACTGTTGGTCTCTCGGCCCATTGTCTACAGCAGTTGTTTGCCCTATGTTTGTACTGTGTTGATAGGAGTTTTTAAATACAGATGGTATTGTACTATTGCTGGATAATTGAAATAATGCAAAATAAACCTAAAAGTAACCCCCAATGTAATAGTTTAATAACATGCTTTTTATTTTTCACTAATTTTCAATAATCAGTCCATACCCTTTTCACCACTGTTTCACCTGTAATAATCTGTTTCTTCAGAATAAGTAATGAAGACTTTTAATTCTCTGTCTGTTGGAATTCTATGAAAGAACTGTGTAAGTAATGTTTTAAGCCACTTTGTACAGTATTCTAGTTGTAACATGGCATGTCAGCTTAATGTCAGATGAACGACAAAGTGATGCAGGCTTAGATCTAGAGTACTGATGGAACTACTATTCAGAGTACTTTAGGTAGACTTGATATGCTTGTAGCACAGAGGTGTGGGTAGCCATTTCTCAGTATACAGACCATCTTAAAACATCCTTTCATACTCACATATGTGAATAGAACAGTTTTCTCTTTACATTTAGTACAAGAGACATGTTCCTGTTGAAAAACATGATCAAACACGCAAGCACAGTTGATTCAGTGGGTCTTTGACATATCAGAATTATTACAATGGAATTAATACACTGACTGTCAGGGGAATTGTCACAGGGTAAATAATAGATGTTCCCACAATATTGTTACTGCCCTCTTAGCTGGTATCTTGACTGGCATAATTCATGACTAATACCTGTCTGGTTCTTGTTTGAAGACAGCAGAC
>VKKT01000729.1:29208-42129 GCA_008038995.1 Haliotis laevigata
TCCTCAACAGTTGTTCTGTGTGGGCCTTCCTCTGTCTCCCTGGCCCGTCTTGTGTGTCCTCAGGCGGTGGGTTAGCTTAGTGGTTAAAGAGTTCGCTTGTCTTGCATAAGATCCAGGTTCGATTCCCCACATGGATACAATGTGTGAAGCCCATTTCTGGTGGTAAGACTTCCGCCCGTATCCCCCCTAAAACTTTAACGTAGGGGAAAACTTTCTTTGTGTGGCATATTAGGAAGTTGAATATGCCTTTCAGTATGTTCAGATACAATTACAGAAACATGCTAAACTCATTCTTATTTCTCATCGTAATATATATTCAGGTGATATGATTTGACTAGAAATAAATTTAAGGGGGGATACGGGCTGAAGTCTTTCCAACACTGTTTGTATTAGAGATATCCTGGCCTCTTTCAGGTAGTCTGTGGTATTTGGGTGTATGTTCTCTTAATTTACAGCTTGTAACATTAGGGTTACGAAAAGAACTCCTTGATCATCAAACTTATTTTCAGCTTATATCATGTTGAAACTAAGTGTTAAGGGTCATGACAAAGGGCTGGCTGCAAGGGACCCCACGATCTCTTAGTCTCTAGTAAGGCTGTATAGTTTATTCATATATTCTGTAACGAAAACCATATCCCTTCATGAATTCAGTTCCTTATTCACTAGACTTGAGTATTCATGAATTTTCAAAACAGAATGCTTTTTACTTGCATTTGAGTGTTATTTAAGAAAAGCGAGTTATGCAAAATGGAATATATCCAAGGTTTGAGTATTCATGAATTTTGAAAAAAGAATGCTTTTACTTGCTTTTTGGTGTTATTTAGCAAAGCAAAATGGAATATATCCAAGGTAGATCATAATCAAAACTCGTATATGTTGCATTTTACAATCATGTGTCAAGTGGTCTACATGAATACTAAATTACACTGTCAACATGTTCCAAACATGTCAAGTATATTTTGTTATTGTTTCACTGGATATGCTGAATAATACATAATACCAGCTGACCTGGTACTGTATTCATGGCCCAGTATTTACACTTACCCAATATTTGTGATAGGTATCACATTCACCTGAAAGTGGATTTGTTGCAGTCTCCAACTCTGTCGTCCTATGTAATACGTAATGTGGAATACTATGTAATATGTTTCTTTGAGAGGCATTTTAGAAGTTGTAAAGATGAAGGAAGACCAATTTCTATGGATAGTCAACTTCCTTATTGCAATGAGTACGACGTTTCGGTATAGATACTATCACCGTTATCAATCACCGATCACTGGCTTGATAACAGTGTTAGTACTTACACGGAAACGCCGCACACATTGCAGTAAGTAATATGTTGCTACAGGATGGAAGTGTACTTGTTGGAAGTGCTAGGACGTTCTGTTTCTGTTCCACTGAGACAGATTACAACAGATTTAAGATTTGGGTGGGATTCCTTCATTTCCTAATATCACTAGTATGTGACAGTGATTCATGAACGTAGTATCAGTACATTACATGGTCAAATTCTTGAATGAAATTCCTTGGTTAGGGAAAGGGTGTGTCGATTTACACAAACATATAAACACTAGCCACCTGAGAACATATCTGTAAGTGAGTGAGTGAGTGAGTTAAGATTTTAAGTCACATCGGCAATATTTCAGCCATATCGTGACTATCTGTAAGTACTAGTGGTGACAATCATGTAGGTTAAGGTGTCATATAAACACTGCTTTTCTAGCCTACTAATTTCCAGTAGTAACATGATATCTGTTAGGCCCTGCCCCAAGCCATGTTAATACAAGGACCCAAATATGTTGACTTGTTGACCCAAAAATATTGATACAAGGACCCAAATATGTTGATACAAGGACCCAAATATACTCATGGAAACGAACAAGGGAACACATGAAAGTACAAGGACCCCATTATGTTAATACAAGTACCCATTATGTTGATACAAGGACCCCATTATGTTAATACAAGTACCCATTATGTTGATACAAGGACCCCATTATGTTAATACAAGGACCCAAATATGTTAATACAAGTACCCATTATGTTGATACAAGGACCCCATTATGTTAATACAAGTACCCATTATGTTGATACAAGGACCCCATTATGTTAATACAAGTACCCATTATGTTGATACAAGGACCCCATTATGTTGATACAAGGACCCAAATATGTTAATACAAGTACCCATTATGTTGATACAAGGACCCCATTATGTTATACAAGGACCCAAATATGTTAATACAAGTACCCATTATGTTGATACAAGGACCCAAATATTTTGACACAAAGACCAAAATGTGTTGATACAAGTACCCAAATATGTTGACACAAAGACCCAAATTTGTTAATGCAAGGACCCAAATATGTTAATACAAGTACCCATTATGTTGATACAAGGACCCAAATATGTTAATACAAGTACCCATTATTTTGATACAAGTACCCAAATATGTTGACACAAAGACCCAAATTTGTTAATGCAAGGACCCAAATATTTTGACATAAGGACCAAAATGTGTTGATACAAGGACCAAATATGTTGACACGAAGACCCAAATATGTTGACACGAAGACCCAAATATGTTGATACAAGGACCAAATATGTTGCTATAAGGACCCAAGTATTTGGTGATGAGTAAACTGTGTACAATATCACCGTGATAGTGTCACCTAAAGCACAATAGGCAATGGATTTTCCTCTTTATTTTCCAATTTAACCATTGCTAGAAGTTTGACTACTGAGAGGTTTTTTTATCAAAGTAACCTACTGGTGTTAGGTGTTGCGAAAACTTTCTTTGGACTGTCAGCCCAAACATAGAGGCTGAGAGACAGAGTGTTTCCGTGTGGCCGGGAAATGAGATGATCTTCCCCTGGATATGTGGATTGGTTCGGGTTTATAAACCAGATCTGTACTAATCTATGGCCGCTGCCTTGGGAACAAGCAATCAATTATTTCCAATTTTGTGTCTGAGGACACAGTGTTTGTTAAATGGCTGGTTTGGTGAAGAATTGGAAGGGGGATGTAATGTGGTGCCAAATTAAGTGCAATAAATGTAGGGTGAAATTGATATAAAAACATTCTTTGTGGATCTAAGTCTTCTGTACACTCATTGCTGCCAGAGGAACGAGAGCATTTGCCTGCCTGACTTCAGCTAATGCATACATGATGCCAGTGGATATTATCAGTGTCAGTTTAGTTGGGTCTTTCAGACACCCTCTTGGGGCTTACTGGACTGATCAGGTCACCAGTATTCATGTTCATCGTTGAAGTGATTACTGGAGAGATGGGTAATGATCTTTCCATTCTCAAATGCATGAACGAGACTAATCTGTTGTCCCCACTGTCTCGATCAGATAGGGCAGAGACTGTGGCTAAAGTAGGTGCTAATTCGAGGATGCATCATAGTCAGTGCCATCCAGATGATCCATAGGGCGCTTCAGATTTACACTGCATGGCACAGATGGCATTGTGCATTTCTTCCCTCTCTTAATCTTAATGCAAACGTGTAAAACTCTTCTCACTCTGACTAGTCTATATGGATCATTTCAAGCATATTTTACACCCTTATGTATGGGACATTGAATGTGAAATGTATGGACAGATAAGCTGGCTCTCATGTAGTTGTTCAAGGAGCTGGTGTTTCTCCTTGGTAAGGAATCAGGACAGATCAGAAGAGCGAGGCAGATATATATTTTTTTATGTTGTGTTCAGGTCAGTATTCTGACAAAACACTTTGTTTTTGTTCATAATGTGACATGCTCATGCTATAATTCAGAAACCTAAATTGATGATGTAATGGCCTTTTCTGGACTACTCATACAGTTGCTTCCTCTGTTGCATTATGGTTGACCCTGCATCATATAATGTAACACTGGTGTGATTCAGAACTTGTGATGTGAACTTGTGATGTGACGGTATATTATATATGATGTGGTCTTGTATATGTGATGCTTGTTTTTAAAATGCCCCGGTATCATATGTGATTTTGTATACATGACTCTTTATCACATGATGTGCCTCTGTATAATATGATCCTTTATCATATGATGTGATCTTGGATATATATGATTCTTTATCATATTATGTGCCCCTGTATCATATTATGTGATCTTGTATAAATTACCCTTTATCATATGATGTGATGTTGGATATATATGACTCTTTATCATATTATATGCCCCTATATCATATTATGTGATCTTGTATAAATTACCCTTTATCATATGATGTGATCTTGTATATGTATCCCTTAATTGTATGATGTGCTCAAGTATAATGTAACGTAACCCAAGTCATATGATGTGATCCAGAATTGTATGATGTGCCTCTGCATTATATGTGATCTTGTACATGTGACCCTTTATCATATATGATGGTACCCATTAAGAAGCCATGACATACAGTATGGTATGATGTGCCCCAGTATGATATGATGTGACAGAGTATCCTACCCCTAGTGTTCGGCAGTGACTTTCTCCTTTGACATGGTAGTATATATGTGTGTTTGTGTTTCAGGTGGAGAATGTCAAGCTCATGGACCGCTTCAATGCGAGGAAGCCCGTGGTTGGCACCCTCTACCTAACTACAACACATCTAATCTTTGTCGACAATGCTGGCAAGCGAGAAACATGGGTAGGTGTAATATACTTCTTCCTGGTTTATACTTAGCCCAGACCAGTGTTTATCAAGTTTCTTTTGGTCTTACTGATTTGTTTAATCTCCACCTCATTACCAGCTTATATAAACACAAGTTGGCCACCAGTGTGAGACGGGTTGTTTTTGCCGAAGATGTTCGACTTTTGCTGTTGGCATATCTAGTAATCTGGCGGAAATCCTTGGTAAAGATTTAGGCAGTTAATTAAAAAAATGTATTAAATGAAATTCTTGGTAATAATCCTTTACATTATTACCGAATAGGATTGTCATAGAAAATTTGTTATAATTATTCCATGTATAAAAGAGTGATGCATCATCTCGTAAAATTCTCTTCTGTTGTTATTTGTTGTTACTTTTCAGTCCATAATAAAAAGGATGTGGGCTGGCAACCTTTTGAGCAGACGGGCATTTTATCAGAATGGTAAACACTGATAATAGGGTCAATCTGTTAAAATGCTACATGTTGCTTTTTGCAGAGATTTCGACTGGTAACATATCTTTAGAACGCCAAACTTTATCAAGCCCCAGGCATTATCTATGAGAACACAGTACCAAGGCAAGCTGTTCCCAGATATCAGAATTGTAACTTCACTGTTCAACTTCACACAATGTTTGCATCTCTGAAGAAATCACTTCACATAATAAGAAGTTTTAGGCTTTGCATTCAAGGAATTATGTCACTCATATATGAAGATGTCATTTTATAGAGGACCCACACTGTAGCTTATGATCACATCTTGTTTTCAATTTCAGATAATTTGCGTTCATTTATAATAAACCTATTTCATCATTATGGATTATAATTGTTGATGTGTCGATGGATGATTGATGGATGATTTCAAAAGGTTTTTATGCTAAATTTATACCCGTGCAAGCATCAAAGCTCAAAGTTGGAATGTAACACTGTCCACAAATAGCTGAGAGTTATGAACACAGCCTGGGTTTTGACAGCTTCTATCTGACTTCCCTGTGTTGCAGTCTCAAGATCAAACTTAATTTCCTGTTAGGTATTAATCACTTTGTCCTTTCTGTCTTGAAAATGATTGAAAGTAAAGAAATGCCCTCATCTCGGAGCAAGACTTATTACATGAAGTTCTCGAGTGGAAGCAGACTCTTGATCAAAGCCTTCTCAGAAGCCCGTGTTTTGATTTGGACATGGTGTGTCAGTGAGGAGCACTTTGACTATCATGGTGGTCCCTAAATGAAATATGTCTTGATTCAGTCATGATGGAAATTCGGAGCTTAAAGATGAAATCAATGACATTGATTCAGTCTGGTTGAATTATTCAGGAAATCAATACTGAATCTTCTTCAAAGGAGTCTGTGTCGTCGAATTTTCTATTGGACAATCTTGACTATTTTTTTACCCAATAGGCTACCATTCAAAGTGTTTCACATTTTCGTAGTTCCTGGTTTGTTGACAATACCATGGATGAGTAGTCTCCACTCAGTGGCTGTAAATGGTTTCCAACCCTGGCTCACCCTCGGTAATGATGTTTATGAATTGTGAATGTGGCTGACGCTTGAAAGTGTCATCTCTTTCAGCGAGTTACTGTCCAATGCGCCATTGTGAAATAGCCTTAATTAAGACGTAATGATATAGTTGTTTCTTTCATGGAGTTGTATGAGATCGCTGATCATTTTCTCTGATGCTCTTAGAATCAAGAATTGATGTTAAAGATAGGAAATGGCATCAGAGGGAAGTTCTCTTTTCCTGTTTTGGAAATAGTAACTAAGAATACACACGGTAAAAAGTCATGCTGTGAATAGTAAATGTTTAAAGAATCTAATCTGTAACGCTGACACATGTGATATATTTAGGGAATTGAATATGCTGCCTTCCGGATTTCATCAATATAGACCCACTAGTGTTTTCAATGAATATATTTGTTCACTGCATTTCTAAGACCGTCATCAAACTTTGTCTGCGGAGTTGATGAGCTGAGACACACATGCAGGATTTCCAGAGTTTCGGGGGGAAGTTTCTCATGGTCGGTACAATGCATTCTCAGTTCTGTGGAAGGTCATCATCTGTGCTGGGATTGAAAGCTGACTTTACATTTGTGTTATGGAGCTTCACCCTCAAGTCAGCAATTACCACAGAACTTTCATGCCTGCTTTGAAGGAAGCAAAGGACTTGGCTGGTTTCCAGGTCGTGCTCAAGCTTTTATTCCCCTATACCTGACAAAACATCTTCGGACTTTGGCAGAGTCTCAGAAAATAAAACTGTCATTAACATAAACACATACATACTGCCCAAGTGTTTTTATGGTTAGTAATAGTATGTAATAACAGGGATTCATCTAGGATTTGATAATAAGTGCCCTTAGTTCAAACTAGTTTCTATTTTTCTCAGTTCTGAGGGGCGGTGGGATAGCCTTGTGGTTAAAGAGTTCACTTGTCTCGCCAAAGACCCTGGTTCGATTCTCCAGATGGGTAGAATGTGTGAAGCCCATTTCTGGTGTCTCTCGCCATGATATTGCTGGAATATTGCTAAAAGCGGTGTAAATCCATAATCACTAACTATTAGTTCTGAAGTATTTTAACTTTAATAACATGGCAGCATAGTCTCTATGTCTTTGTGGGCCTTGTTACCAGTGAGACACAGGTTGCCTCCACAAAGACATTAACTTAGATAAAACTATATAAACAAACATTTTTCATGTGGGAGTTTTAACGGACACTTGCTGTAGGCTTGGGAACAATATTGGCCTCAGGCTAGGTCTAGATAGATCCTGGTAATCATAGTTCCTTTTGGGCATCACATACAGAAACAGTGTCAGTCTTTGTGGAAAAGTGAAATGAAAGAATCACTCTGTAAACTTTAAGATACGACCTCCAGCCATGCTTGCACTATTTAGCCGAAGAAAGAGTTCCCAGGTGAACAAGCAAATCTTTCAGTTGTCTGACATCTGACTCAAAGGGACTGAACAATTTATGGTTCCATCCTGGACATCAGTCTAATGCTATTATATAGTATGAAATAATCCTTCAGATGACAGTTGTCTGCCTTTGCAACGAAATACTCATGGACTGAAGATGGAAGATGTATTCTGTGTCCTAACCGTGCCAGTTCATGAGTCAGTGGTGTATTTATATGTGACAAATCGGAGTGGTAGCCTGCAGACTTGGAAGTGATACCAAATTGGAAGAAGAATCTCTCTGGAAATCCTTGTGGATAAGGTCAATCGGGTTAGCTGGTTAATGTCATGCCAAGCCTCTTGCGTAAAACTGCCATGATAGACTGCCACAGCACTGGATATTTTGTGTAGGGAAGGAGTAAATTCCATCCCTGCATGGTGACCAGGCTTCATTAGTCAAGCTGAATTTGTGGACTGAAGTCTGGTGTACGTGCACAGTGACAGCACTGAACTTCAACATTTCAGAATAATGAATTCAGAATGACTCTTACAGGGAAGTTGCTGAGAGGAGTTAGGCACAGATAACCGAATGCTTTCCATTTTATACAAATTCTGTGAGTGGTGGGTGCTACCCATAGATCGGGGCAAGCTTATCCCTTTTTTGTGAACATCTGCTGTCATCTCAGTTGTTCAGTGAACCATTGATATAATTTTCACCTTTATCTTGCCTTTAACACCCAATGGAATCTATATTGGTAGATCATTGAGGCTGATATTTTTCAGGCATTAATATAGTATATTATCTGTTCTCTACAAGTAAATATATTTTCAAGCTATAAGCAGTTGTGATTTGTGCTTGTTTGTGTATTTGAGTCGGCCACAGAATGATGTGTACATGATGTTGTACCAGGGACGTTGGAGGTTAACTCGTTTGATAGAACCAGAGCAACACCATTCCATCATATCCCAAACTTGGTTACCTTGGTTGCGTGGAGATAATGTATGTTTTAGTCATCACATCAAATACTTTTCCATTATCTTTATATCAACTTGTAAGAGTGAATATACTAAAAAGACAAATGGCACAAGGAAATGTTCACATTTGTTTTAGCTTATTTTACGATACTCTCTAAACATTACCTAAGCAGCACTAGCAGGCATATGGCAAATGTCATTATGAAGTTTTAATGGGTTTGTCTAATTTGCTGGACCATTCCCCTACATCATGACCAAATTTAAAGAAAACTGTACCACATTGCGGATGCCAAGCAGTCAATGCTGAAGAAGATGAACAGACCTGAAACTCAATATCTCTGTCTGGAAACTTGAGTTATCTTAGCATCAGGAACAAGACCAGTCTGGAGTCCACAATTGATAACTTTGGAACAAGATCAGAGAGTTTTCCAGAATAACATGTGCAATTACAATCTATTGTTATATATCCATATTGCTTTCTTGATCAGAGAGCTTATTCAAGCTTTGTAGTTGTTCCCATGAGTTGGAATAGTTACTGAGTGTAACAGAACAGTTATGCAATAGCTTCTATATGTTCAGTTTGCTCATGTCACAAGTTGACAGGAAGCCTGGAATATAGTAATGGAAGCCTCAGGGGCAGGTGTCATGATCATAGGTAAGTAGTTACTTTAGATGTCAGGTACAAGTAGCCACTTAATGTCAGCCTGCCTGGTGGGGAAATACGACTTATATCATCCTGCCATTAGGAGATATAGATATTTGGGATAAGGGATTGGGATTATATAGGCATTCTTGCTATAAGACCTGAAAGGATTTGTTTAAGGAAAGCAGTATGGCTATTCAGTCAACTTATTGTCTTAAAAATCGGGGCGGTGGGGTAGCCTAGTGGTTAAAGCGTTGGCTCATCACGCCGAAGACCCAGGTTCGACTCCCCACATGGGTACATTGTGTGAAGCCCATTTCTGGTGTCCCCCGCTGTGATGTTGCTGGAATATTGCTAAAAGCGGCGTAAAACCAAACTCACTCACTCACTCATTCTTAAAAATCATTTGATTTGGGGCATGCTTAGACATAGTAGAGATGGTTCATTTTCAGGTGGTCAGCAGGGATGGATTCGGTACAGAGGTATCTTGTTAATCATGTGTCATTTTTATAAACATTTTATCCTAGGATTCTAAATATTCAAATCCATGGTGTAGGATTGTCTGAATGATGGTGGAAATACAAGAACTGTAGCCACTCAAGGACTGTAGCCACTGAAGGTAGTAGGACTGTTAGCATTAGGAAACGTTGTTCCAACCAGGTAGCTGAGGTTGTACATCCCGATGTGCTTATGTCAGTACTTTAAGTAGTACATGCCCAGAATTTGAAATTTAGAATCATGATTAAACATTCTTGACAATCACTTTGTTTTGAAAGGGAATTGCATGTGATACTAATTGCTTTAAACTACATTTCACTTTCATGTAAAAACCATGAAGTTTCCAAGTGGGCAGTACATTGCATTGATTTATTCATATACACAGAGATAATGTTAGAAGGGTCTGGACTTGAACAATTGCCACTTGCGTGATACTGGTACAACATTTCTATTCTTACTCCAAATCAATTCCTTCCTATCCCCCAGAATTGTCTGGTGTCTGATCTTCTCAGGGCCTTGCAGCTAACATCAATCATCTTTCTTCCTCTGTGAAGAACATCTACTGTTAGACTTTAATGACTTACACTTGATTTCTACAGCACCAAGAGGATTCATCTAGGATTTTTCTAAAAGGGCGAGAGTTTGTGTAAAACATATAATGTGGCTGTAAAGTTTGTTTATGATGCTAGTTTAAGGGCTAACTGTTTGAGAAACTAAATTTGAGTAGGTTTATTCTAGATATTTTCTAATGTGATTGTTGTTCCTTGCAAGACAGCCCAAACAGGACATCAGTCTGAGGGACATTTAAAAGAGAAGATGACAAGTCAAGTAATGTTGATTTGTGTAATTCTATAGACAGAGTTCATATGGAGTTTTATGACTGAATACTGATTTGCTACAAAGCAGTCCAAATGTTTATCCTACACTAAACGTAACAGTCATCTCCACATTGGGGTATGTGCTGTGTGCAGTCAACAAAGATATTTGGTGTTCTGGGTTCTCATTAATTGTTCCTGCTGCAAAGTTTTATGTGACCATCAAGTGTGCATCTAGTACACACAGATATGTAGAATGAATGCACACATAATATGTATTGCATCCTGAGGCATACACAATAATATCCAATCCCCACATGCGTACAATGTGTGAAGCCCATTTCTGGCGTTCTCCGCCGTGATGTTGCTGGAATATTGCTTAAAGCGGCGTAAAACCAAACTCAGTCAGTCAGTCACAATAATATCCACTATACAAAATTCTCAACAAGAAACATAGAGTTACCGTTACGAACATAATCATTACATTTTTCGTACAGTACTCTACATGATTTCAGTGTTTAGAGGACCTCTTATTTCATGTAGGGGAAATTAAAAATTAGTAAATTTAATTTATGTGGCCCCCTACTTTAGTATTTAAGTGACAGTGATAACTATATAATATATTAGTGTACTGACTAGTGTAAAACAAGTAATGATGTTGTTAGGTTAAGTATAACAGTATGACTAACAAATGCATATAGAAACATTATGTTTGACATTTAAAAATATTTTAGGAGAACAAGAAGTCTCAACTTTCTTCCCAAAATGTTGAAGAAACAATATCCAGTTACATACCTGAACCTGCTGACCAAAAAACATTTGCTGTTATTTCTGGAAATCAGTCTTTCCTGTACATTATCCCTTAAAGGTCATGTTGTCCTTAAGGATTTTCGTGCTTTTCTCAAATAAGAGAAAACAAACATTAGCCGATTAACTCCCAAACCCCAAATCAATTACTTCTCTCTTGATGTCCTGCTCAATATCTCACCCAAAAACCTTTAAGAGAAACACACAGGTGTCTGTCTGATCAAAAGGTGTAATTCCATCCGCACACAATCTGCTAAAAAACAAAATTAATTGTGGTCTCATTTTCCTTGTCTGAATGTCCAATAATAGGAGCGATACAGGATATCATGGTGGTGGCCTGTTTGATCTTCATTTTGATCGTCTTCTATGAAAGCCCTGTAAGCCAAGGTGAGTTCGGTGAAGAAGTGGAATCCTGTTTTATAGAAGGAATAATTCTTCCGTTTTCCGTGTATGCGATGGAGTATTTCTCCATGTGTCACAAGAAAAGGTCAGCATCAGTCGGAATGTGTCAAATTTACATTTATTGCAGACTTACTTAGCCCGGTGAGTGATCTCAGCATGACTAAATCCTTTTGCGCCATTGACATCTACAGCCGGACACCCAAGCCTTAGCTAATGCTCAGTGGGGGCTCATGGAAATGTGATTTATTCCTGAATTAGGATATTTCGTCCGATCTAGGTGCAGCTGTAGCACAATATCTCGGTTCATGGCCTAAGAAGTGTTCATAAAAACCTGGTAAGTAGACTGGTCGGAACACAAATCTACAAAATCTGTTTTATTGGACAGGACAGGGGAGAGGAGACACAAAATTTGTTCAATATTGGAGTGACAGATTCAGTTTGGGACCCCATTTGTACGTCCATTATAGGAAGTGTCACACTCAGGCTCGGCGCTGATTGTCACAGACAATCCGTAGGGTTTGCATGCAATTGTGTTGTCTTTCTTCCAGGTCACACTTGCTGTATCTTGTACTGAATCTAGGATTGTCTCCATGTCTGCTGAATTAGATGTCATTTACTAAAACATCCAGAATGTTATTTCTAGGTTCATAATCCCCATAGTGCCCATTTTGTAATTGGTATGGAAATCTGAACATGCTTAGTATGTCTTGGCGTGATGTGCTGCAGTATTGGTGGTAATCCTCTATTCACTCTGTAAGTCAGATGACACATTCAACATTAGGATATTGGTTTGGGCTTAGTTTGGTGTCTCGTATGCCTGTAGTTCCCAAAGATGTTTGCTGATATGATAACTCTGTGTGCCTGGGTGGTGTTTAACACAGCCCTCAGCAGCATTCCAGGTACATGACACCACCCTGTACATGAGGCAGTCTATAACACACAGTCAAGTGGTTGATATTGGGAGTGAGTGAGTGAGTTTAATTTTAGGCCGCACTCAGCAATATTCCAGCTATATGGTGGCGGTCTGTAAATAATCGAGTCTGGACCAGACAATCCAGGGATCAACAGCATGAGCATTGATCTATGCAATTGGGATACGATGACATGAGTCAACCAAGTCAGCGAGCCTGACCCCCTGATCCCGTTCGTCGCCTCTTACGACAAGCATGGGTTACTGACGATCAATATTCTAATCCGCATCTTCACGGGTTGTTGATATTGTGAACAATGATTAACACTGCCAGGATGCTGTGACATCCT
>VKKT01000729.1:106745-118895 GCA_008038995.1 Haliotis laevigata
ATGTTCCCTATCCTGACTTTATCAACTCATATCGTCCCATCACTAATGATCACTACAACACCAATTCTAAACAAAATCTAACTCACACAAAACTCTCCGCTGATGTGATTTGCTTGTTTGCTGTTTTATGCTCTCAGTCATAGTCTCTCACAACAAAGGGCAATAAATAATCAAATCTGGACCAGACTATCCTGTGATTGAAATAGTGGGCAACAGACCACATTACCAGGGTACGAGGACCTGCTATCAATCTAGCCAAAGGACATGACTTCCTGATCTGGTTGTGTTTTACGAACCGCATTGGTTGGTGGTGTCGATTCGGAACTGGAGTCTTACCCACAGACTGTGGTCATATGAAGACGCAAGGTTGAAACTTGAACACAGTGGTAAACTCACCTGGGTTGGGACAGGGAGGGGCTCGGACAACGGAGCTGCTATTTGTCCTGGGGGGTATCCGACATGGAGGTGGAGATTGGTACAGACTGGACATCCTCTCCGACATCCTCATGTCTGACATCTTCATGTCCGTGTACACTACGTCCATGTCTGTGTACACAGTCTCCACTGTGGAGTCTGATTTGTCCATTGGCACATATGCACTATCAGTCTTCGGGGCCTGCATCACACCTTCCGCAGCGTTCATATACTTGTGAACATTCCGGGTGCTGCAGCTTTTGGGTGGCGGGGGCGCCATGTTCAGAGAGGTGACACGAGACCCTATGGAACCTGAGCGAGGGATGTCATAACTGTCTAATAGAGCAGGCCGCTCAGGAGGTTTGGGGGCACTAGGCACAGCTGAAAGATCTAAATTATTGAATGATTTGCTATTCTTGGGCACATTCATATACACAGTCTGATTCATTGTTGCTGGTCTTGGGGGTCTGGGTGGAGTCTGATCTGGTTGTGACCCTGAACCGGACCCCGATCCACTGGAGGTTGGCCTGGGTGGGGGTGTATCATACGTAGGTTGTAAGTCTTGGGGTGTCACTGGGCGTCCCATGGAGGCTTTGTCACTACCACTGGACCTGGGGGTGCTTGGGCTTCCGCGTCTTGGGGGGACGTCATACGCCAGGCCGTGGCTGAAGTCCTCCATCTGCCCACCGCCGTAAGGACGGCGAGGTGGAACCTGGTACAGGTCATCGGTGTTGTGATTTGGTGGTACATCGTAAACCTCAGAGATGAATACACTGTCTTCCTGGCTATCCCGAACTGCCAGGGACTTCCCTCCCTTGTCTGGTGGAGGAGGCGCGACCTCCTCAGGCACACTGTCCACACTTTCTCGACGTTCATATTTGGGCAGCGTCTGACGCTGTTTTTGAGAGCCACTTCTGCAGGTGTTGAGGGGGATGTAGGAGGGGGAGGTTGAGACGTTGGTGGGGGCAGGGGGAGTCTTCAGGGAGGCACTGATTGACACAGGCTGGCTGGTTGCTATGTGGTGAGCGTTGGGTGCTATGTGGTGAGCATTGCCATTCGCCGACACCGTAGGTGGGGATGTTCCCGACAAGTTGGATGTCTGCTGCTGCGTTTGCTGCTGCTCCGGTGGGATATCAGTGGCTGAAAGATACAAAATTAATCAAAAGAAGTGCTTAATTATGTTTCATAAGTTAATTTTTCACATCCCTACAGCCAATACATATCTTAAACAACACCCCAATAACGTGAACACATGTGCACAACAATGCATACTCTACGTTTCCACTGAGGTCGGTGCACCTGACATCCACAAATATATTCATGTTGTCATGAACATCTACATCCAAAGACATAACCTGGACCAATGTTTCTGGGATTACACATTCCAAGCATAATGATGCATAAAGGGAGGGAAGTAAGGGAGACAACTCACGACTCTCTTCTTGCTTGAGGTCGCAGGCACCACACAGGTTGCGCACCCAGGCTGTCATGTCTTCCTCTGAGTCTGCAGCTAGAAAGTAGGTGCGTTCCTTGCCGCGACAGAATGTCTTGATGGCCAGCAGGTAGTTGAACTGGTCCGAGTCCAGCGACTCAATGATCTGTTCACATTGGTCCAAGTCGATGGAACCCTTCTTTTTGCTGCAATGCTCATCGTTGAAGTAACTCAACTCATACTGGCCCGGCAAGCTACCTGATGGCTTGAACAGCACAAAGAACCGACGTTTCCATTTCTGAAACAGACAACACTGAACTTAGTAACAAGCTTGAGACAAATCTGGAATAGCTGATTAGATGGCAACCACATTTTCCTCAGTCTGCCAAACATGACTGACCTGAGTTTTATGAAACAGTTAAATCTAAACAAGATTGTTATCTTGTGTACATCAAACAGAATAAATACTGCATCTTTCCATTTCAACTTAATCGTCCCATCTCAACTTACATCTTCCCATCTCAACTCTACGTCTTCCCATCTCAGCCATATATCTTCCTATCCAATCTCAATCCCACGTCTTCCTATCTCAATCCTACGTCTTCCCATCTCACCATACATCTTCCTATCTCAGCCCTATGTTTTTCCATCTCAGCCCTACGTTTTTCCATCTCAACCCTACATCTTCTTATCTGAATGAAATCAAAACCTACATGTTCAAATATTTTCAATTTTATCACAACACAATGCAGCAAATCAAAGATTCTAAACTTCTGCAGCAATGTGCATTTTGTTACAATATTAATTAAAGGTTTACTTGCATTAATGTCCTTTGTCCATTACCTAAAGAAAGAATGTTGGTCTATATTGTTAGAACATTCATACAGCGTTTCAAAGACTTGTACACACTCACAAGACAAACAATATCAGTAAACATGAGAAGTCCAAGGTAACAACGTCCTCTCCAAACAAAGCAAGTTGGAGCCTTAATCCTGTGAGGCTATCATTGCCGTTGAGACAACTCAAGTCACATAATCTATCGCCACATAGCAATCGCACAGTAGCATCAAATATAACTAATTAAAAAAACGTTGACGTCCAAATCCTTAAACAGATTGTCCTAGCCTCTCACTAAATATAACACATTCTTTGGTTGAAATAATTCCCAGAATGCCACACTCATTATTTGAGAATCATCAACACCACACATCTTATGAGGAAAACCTGCGGCAGCATTCACTCGTCCCGAGCCTGTGGCAAAGTTACCACACAGTTTACCACCAGCTTTTTAACAAAGTGTTTTTCGCAGCAAACATAGTATTTGTTTTTGTGTATGTGGTGTGCTTGCCGCGACTTAACGCAAGGTCAGGGCGATAGCGTATAGGAGCCATGTCTCCTATCCTTGAGAGTGGACATGACTTTACACCCAACGTTGTGGACGTTGATGTGAGCAACGTCATGCACCAACATCAGCTACTGCACTCACACGCTCTTTGCTCTTCAAAACGTTTGACTTTGTGACTCCTGTAGGAAGATGAACATTTTGAGGGGGAGAAAAAGAGTTTACACAACATGGTTATTCCCCAGGCAGTGAATAACATGATCACATGTAGCCTCCATTAGAGCGGTCACAGTGGACTGTTACAAACCTACATGTTGATTGTCAACCATTGCATCAGATGCTCTTTCACTTAACAATGTTTCATTAAAGACAAATCAACAAAAAGTGGCTGAAATATGACGGTCCAGGAGTCTATTATAGCATTTGAATCTGACGATATCTAAATCTTAAACTATCAACATTAGGATCCCTTCACTTTCATGCTTAGTTTCAAACATTGATCAGGTTTATGTTTGTTTGTTTTTTTAACACCGTATTCAGCAATATTCCATCATTATGACAATAGTCTGTAAATAATCAAGTGTCTGCCATGTCTAACCTGGACTGGTTACTGGGTACATAAATCAGGCCCGTCCTTGATTCATCAAGACTTAAAAACAAATAGGTTGCCATGTAGCACCAGATCAGAAACTTGTTGATTATCTTGGCAAACTAGTGGTTGATAGCGTAAACACCATTCACACACGACCAGCCATGCCATTAACACTATAACCATCCATTCACAGTTCCTGTCAGCTTTTACAAGCAACTGGTACTGGGGGATAGTCTGCCCTGGAATCCCAACGGAGGAATAATTCCAAGAGAATGAGTTCAAATGTAAAGGGAAGTAACTCTGTCATTAACGGAAACACAGCATTACATTCCTTTTTGTCAATAAATGTAAGAAAGCCTAATATTAATCCTATTTCAAAAGCCATTTGAAAGAAATATGAAAGAACTAAGTTCACCATGAGCCTTATAACTCTGGAGTCCGGTCTACAATCATTGTATATGTATATATACACACATTAACAAGAGGTGGGTAGGTAGGCACATTCACAAAATAACAGGAAATACCCATGAAGTCCCTCCCTTGCCAGTGGTACCGCCCAGCATTCAGGACATACCATACCTTGCCTACCTGAGATAACTGGTGTTGCATAACCAATCTTCCACTGACAGTCAGTCATTATAACATGAGTGAAACTTACTTTTAAACCCCGACCCCCCCCTCGATAGTGTGTACTCCTGGGAGCGGGTTACATACGTCCTGTTCACTAACACTATACTGTTATTCTTCTCCACATTCTGTTACCACTTAAGTACTGTCGGAAATAGAAAAAAACCCTGTTTTTAGGCGGTTACACTGTATTCCTAAAATGTACAAAACTGCAAATAGCAAATGTCGAAATAACCCACTTCGGCCTAACTGGGTGTTCAGTGGGATACGTAATAGAATATCCAGATAAGCATGTTTACTCGTAAAATCGGGCAAAATTTAGAAAAAAAGAAATAAATAAAATACGAATAGCTGTTGAAAACAATAGATCAGACTATAGATGGCAATTAGGTCATTCAGCCAGGTATGAGGACGGACCGTCGACTCACCTGGTTTGAAATGCACATGCTGCCTACAGGCACAAGGGGTCATCTCAAAGATATTTTGTGCTTTTTCATGTGTGTTGACTATGCCTTATCTATTGATAAACATCTTATGTGTCTTTCTTTCATGAAGTTTATGTTGAGATATGTAAAATAGTATGATACCTGATAACCATAGAGACGTATCGTAGAGGTGGCATGACCACCCGATCGCGAAGATTGACAGGACTGGATGAAAGTTATTATTTTTCAAGCCATCTATCGTTTATAATGAAGCTACGTCTAATTTCAAATTGGGCATTTAAAAAGAGTCCTTTGCAATAAAATCGTCCCACACTAATTTGCATAAAGACATGGTCTGTTCCAAATAAATTGCTATGGACTTAGAAAAAACTGCTTTGCTCATTTCTGCACTAATCTCTCCTCAGTAAAGTCCTTTTGTCTACGTTTCTTATGTCCCTACCATTGAGACTTGTACTTAAGCCGAACATAATTTAACAGATATTTCACACTTGCACATATCAACTACATAAATTGTAGAGATAAATGAGAAAATACAGTTTGTTTCTATTTCTGACAGTAATTTAGCGACACAGAGCCACTCCCTTCACCAAGACACAAAAGCTCTAAAGTGTGGTTAATCTTTAGATGACCATAATCTTTACAATTATTCATCTTATCAAGCATATACGTGCACTGGATTCAGGATTTACATATTCCTTCACTGAAACAATTTTAGTTACGTCAAACAGAACTTGCCCTGGTGTTGAAAATTGCTACCATCTGTTCAAATGTAAACAACACATCCTTTTAGATGGCAACACAATGGAGGTGTTATGTGGCACAGTGTATCTGGTCACGTGTACCTATCAGTCTATGAACCAGCCTAGGAATGTCTGATGTAACAGTTTCCATGCTGATGTTGTAGGCAACATAGCTTCAGTTTGAAGAAATATTGCTACCACACTCATCCAAATAACCACTTCACATTTCCATAGCAACTGAAATTCTACAACAAACACCCATCACCATGTGACCACACACATTAAAGCCAGTGGTTTACACTGAAACTGTCCCAAGTACTAACCACCCTCACACACCTACCTAAGTACAGCTCTCACCTCGATATTGGGGAAAACATCCCAAACTGATGAAATCCACAATATACAATCCGCATACAAGTCACAATAATCGCTTCACATTTCCACATAATTTTCATTCCCAACCAGCTATGACCTATCCATTTCTTCTCCAGTATCTGTGGTATTTTGCCAACCACTTCCTCGTACCTGCGTTGTGATCACCGCGAGATGGGTGGAAATGGCATCAGTCACGAGTAATATAACCCACCTTGCACTGGTGGCTTTACCTACCACGCCACATGCTTCGAAATGAGATGCCATGTTCTGGCCTGACTATAAACACGGGGAGCTGGTGCACCTGAGTGCCATCATTCTGACAGGCCTTTCATGACGGGAACTGAGACAGATGGAAGTCATGCTCCTCATGGAGGTCTTCTCAAACAGGTGCTTGTCATAGGTCTCTTTTACTTCCTCACTTACCACAGTCTCCTATACTTCACATACCAAAGTCTCCTATACTTCACATACCACAGTCTCCTATACTTCACATACCACAGTATCCTATACTTCCTCACATACCAGTCTCCTATACTTCACATACCAGTCTCCTATACTTCACATACCACAGTCTCCTATACTTCACATACCAGTCTCCTATACTTCCTCACATACCACAGGCTCCTATACTTCACATACAACAGTCTCCTATACTTCCTCACATACCAGTCTCCTATACTTAACATACTAGTCTCCTATAATTCCTCACATACCAGTCTCCTATACTTCACATACCAGTCTCCTATACTTCACATACCACAGTCTCCTATACTTCACATACCACAGTCTCGTATACTTCACATACCAGTTTCCTTTACTTCACATACCAGTCTCCTGTACTTCACATACCACAGTCTCCTATACTTCACATACCAGTCTCTACTTTACATATCAGTCTCCTATACTTCACATACCAGTCTTTTCACTTCAGATACCAGTCTCCTATACTTCCTTACATACCAGTATCCTATACTTCACATAACACTGCCTTTTATACTTCACATACTAATGTGTTCTATAGTTCACATACTACTGTCTTCTATACTTCACATACCACAATCTCTTATACATAACACAGATACTGTCAACCTATGTTTCACATACCACTGACACTGTCCACATTGTGTTGCTCATACCACAGATACTGTCTCCAATACTTCACATACCACAGGCACTGCTTTCTATACATTACAATTTCTCCAATACCTCAAATGGACAGTGTCTTCAACACTTCAAATACCACAAACACTGTTTCCAATACATCAATGCCACAATCTTCTTACTTCAGATACCACAGTCTCCTGTACTTCAGAGACACAGTCATCTATACTTCAGATTAACATGCCACTGTCTCCTGTCCTTCACATACCTGTCTTCTATACTTCAAAGACACAGTCATCTATACTTCACAGATTCCCATACCACTGTCTCCTTTCTTCACATACCAGTCTTCTATACTT
The DNA here is from genome assembly GCA_008038995.1 of Haliotis laevigata. Classification (NCBI taxonomy): domain Eukaryota; kingdom Metazoa; phylum Mollusca; class Gastropoda; order Lepetellida; family Haliotidae; genus Haliotis; species Haliotis laevigata. The sequence continues at coordinate 114,174 of VKKT01000729.1, forward strand.
CACATACCACTGTCTCCAGTCCTTCACATACCTGTCTTCTATACTTCACACACCACAGTCTTCTATACTTCAAAGACACAGTCTTCTATACTTCAAAGACACAGTCATCTATACTTCACAGATTCCCATACCACTGTCTCCTTTTTTCACATACCAGTCTTCTATACATCACATACCACTGTCTCCTGTCCTTCACATACCTGTCTTCTATACTTCACATACCACAGTCTTCTATACTTCACATGCCACCGAATCTTGTCCTTCACATACCACTGTCTTCTATACTTCACATTCCAGTCTTCTATACTTCACATACCACTGTCTTCTATACTTCACATACCACTGTCTTCTATACTTCACATTCCAGTCTTCTATACTTCACATTCCAGTCTTCTATACTTCACAGACACTGTCTCCTGTACAACACACCACCAGAAATATCTCCATCTACATCAGAATCCCCCCACATCAGGGAGTAGGTGGCCAGGAATTTCCTCTAGTTACAAGTCACACATATTCCTTTCAATCTGATGAATGACTCACTTCCATGTTCTTGCTCCCCGAAAAAGATGTCATATGAAGTGAGTGTAGATAACCTGTGGCTATTATCAAACTTCCGTTCACTCACACGATTCCATTCATAACCTAGTTTAATTACGTAAGGCTGGGATCAGGGTTGGTATTGATTGATCATGTGTTATTGCTTCTGACGACTCAAGCCCATTCAAAAAGTGAACTGTATAATGAGATTTATTGGACCCAATAATCTACTGTTTGTCTGACTACAGGCTATTGGATGTGTATTGCTTTATGTTTGTTTAGACAAATTGCTGACATACCCAAATTTAGATTCTGACTAAATGGGTTACTGTTTCCTTCAGGTGCTGACCAAGCGTGATAACTTTCAAATCTTACATGAACAAACAAGTGTGTAAATTGGAAAATGATCCTTTTCCACACATTAACAAAACTCTAGCTGATAGCTGAGTCACGATCGTGTCAGGCAAATAACAAGGTTAGTGTATAACATTTTTCTATTTCATGTTAGGAACATAAAAAAGGAATAAAAACTATTCCTTATTTCAGACTTTCTATTTCCTTTTCTTCATTGTGAGTCTTTTGTTGCCTGATTCATAAAGCAAAAGAAAAGAATTTATACAATGGCTGTATTAGATCATGTTGTTACTTTGCCAAAATGTTTTGTTTATTTTTCTGTACTATTAACATAAAGCCTATGCCCCAAAAAATAATAATAATAAAATACAGTGCTTGATTGTAAATATCCATACTTTCCATTTCAGTCAAATTCTTTTATTTCAAGGGCACTCCTCCTTAAAATCAACCTCTCATCAACCCAAATAACATGATTTATTTTCCCGTTCACTCTTGTTGCCCTCCATTTGCCATATATAGTAAGTGCATTAGTGCTCCACTAGAGGGCATGGCCTTTTTATTTGTATCCATGGGAACATTATCCCACACAAACTGGCTGGGTCAGTGAATCAAATACCATGGAATCACTTGTAATTTATATATTCTTCACATTTACCACAAAAATACACAACAAGGAGCTCTTATTAAAGCAGTTGGTATAGATTCTTGCAATTCAATATTTGATAATACTTTGTTCTGGTTCTTGATATCCCGCACGCAGCTTACATAAGAGGGTAGTTATAGATGTGCACACGATGTAACCTGCAGTTGCCGAGTCGAGGTGAATGTACACAAAGCTGACAAACCAAATTGTAGCTGTCGCCTATGTTGACATTCATTACAGCCGGTATTTTGATGACTGTGGGAAGGTAGACATAAATGTTACCAGGGCCTGGCTTTTAATGACAACATGGAGGACAACTCTGATGGTTTAAAAACTGATAATTTTAGATTTTACTGCATTTTCTAATGTTTTGCAGAGATTGAGACTAAAACAAGTTGACCCTATATTTCTCAACAATATGACATCACATTCCTGACCTACAGGACCACAGACTCTGAAGACTATTATGTTTTTCAACAAAATGGACCTATCTTCCTCAACAATATGACATCACGTTCCTGACCTATAGGACATGATCTGACGAATACAACCCAGTATTTCAGGTATTTCTTGTTCCATAGATATTCAAAAGTGATAATGATGATGCTTGTTAATGATGATGATGTAAAAAGTACGTCTACCATGACATTTAAAACTTCAGCATTCTCATTGGTCCATAGCAACATCAAACCTGCACACAACCATTATCCTTAATAACAATCACTGGATTGTCTAATCCAGATGCAATTACTGACAGGCTTCTGGATTATTACTGAAACAACAACTGGGTTCTAGAGGTAAACAAGTCAAGTTTCATCATTCAGTCAACAGTCAAAACAGTTTTACTAACCGAGGCTGCTGTATCCAACTTAAGTTGGTGAAAGCGTCCCTTTAAGACTGCAGTCCCTCACTCCCAATCTCCGTCTAAAGCTCTTCAAATATCAGTCCGTTTGTCGTGTCTCTCACGCTATGAATGAACTCATTACTCCCACAACCTTGCCATCATAACAAACACGTGTAACCATTTTCATGCTAATGTCCTTGACCAGTGGTCAGGTGTAACGGAAAGCACTACAATCACAGCACTGATCCACACAATGGCTGTGAGTATATGTACAAAGGTTGTAATTGCCTTTGTAATGAGGCGTACTTCTCAGTTGTCAGCTCCGCTCCACCCCTGTCCAAACAGTGACAAGCAGGTAGGCAAGTACGTGCTATATATATATACATACAGGGAGAACACTTTCTCTTTGCTGTGACATGATGGAGGATGGGTCAAATGATAGTCTAATTGTTCATTCTTAAAGAGACGCTCAGAGACGAGTGAGCAGTGTGAGTACACAGTTTACCCTATAACACTTCAGATTCATCATTGAGAGAATGAAGAATGAGTATTTCCTTTTGCTCTGAAATGCTTGACTGAACTGGGGCCGAAATATTTTTCAAATGATGATTCTTACAGGGATAGTTCATCTACAATATTTTTGCTTTCATGGAGAACAAGAAGAATGAGATTTTTAGGGAATGGTGACAAGAGGTGAGGTTTAATGTTATGTTGGAGATCAGTGAAGTTATATAGTAACAAGAGTGATGTATGCATGTAACTGCTTGTATTAGTCCAGTGAGTTAGTTTTGTTTTACGCCAACTTTTGCAATATTCCAGCAATATCACGGCGGGGGACACCACAAATGGGCTTCACACATTGTACCCATGTGGGGAATTGAACCCGGGTCTTCAGTGTGACGAGCGAATGCTTTAACCACTAGGTTACCCGACCGCCCCATATTAGTCCAGACTTCACCATGTTTCACAGTACATCACCAGGTTTTATATGGACTCCCTACAATAAATTATGAATGGTCCCTTATTGTCTCGAAATACAGTGGAATTTATATGTAAACTGTTCAAATAGCTGAAATAAATAAAATATATTGAGAGAAAAAACATGCGAAACTTCACATACTGCAGAAAACTTCAATGGTCAACTAAAGTCACAAGTGTTGAGTTTTATGGCTAAAATGCTTACTCAATAAACATACATCGTTTTTCAGGCTTGTGCATGAATACTGCTGACAGCGACATAATGCAAATACAGCTTGCGTAATAACATGACGACGCAAATACAGGATGTGTAGGTTTTTTACCACAGGATCTCTGTAGGACTTTCTGAACTGAACAAATTTGAGGGGTATGTACTTTAAGAATAGAACAGCCTTTGAAACAAATAATGTATGTCATCTTGAATAACAGCTGAGATTGGACTATGAACTGTGGAATATAGTTCTGTATTACTGCAATGTTTACTGTAGCTGCTGCAGAACTCTAAAAGATTTTAAAAAAGAAACCATATCAACAGTACGCAACAAACTGAAATACCATTCAACTTCAGCATTAACACAATACAACCATACCTCTACTGAGGATGGGATATTTTATACTAATAATCATGATAATGGAATCATCTTATCAACATTTTGAAAATAATAGTAAAAGGTGGACAAAAAAGTAAAAAATGAATGAAACAGAAATATGGCGATTAAGTATCCCTCCATCAAACCTTCAACGAATAAAAAACTCAGCTAAAATCCAGAAAAAGGAAGGTGACAGCTATTTACCCTGTTGTTCTCCTGTTCCGTATCAGTTGGTTATGCAACATTCCTCTTGTGCTATCAGACACTTCCCTACCACACCTGCACATACAACAGAATATCCAGCACTGTTAAATGTTTCTAATGAACTATTTAGTCACGTAGGTATGCATGAATTTCAAGTATGCAACCCCTGGGTCCTGCTGACAGATGTAACAACTCGTGAGCTCAAGGGCAGCGGGACTGTTGTTGTTTGTGTCGCTACTATAAACAAAACAAAGACACAACATCAAATGGTGTCAGCGGAGTGTAAAGGGCCTTAGAACAAACACATACCACCTTGATAACAGTGTTGACACACACAACCGTAAAGCAATCACTCCACCCTGGCTGATGACATCATGTAAGTTGTAACATCCTACTGGGCACCTATATATCATGAAAACAAACATATGTAACAACAAATCACAAATGCCTTGATAACACTACAGTGGAATATTGCTGGTATGTTGGATTTAGCACCTTGGATTCAATGTCTTTGAGTGAGTGAGTGAGTGAGTGAGTGAGTGAGTGAGTGAGTGAGTGAGTGAGTGAGT
>VKKT01000730.1:166738-177092 GCA_008038995.1 Haliotis laevigata
GTAGGGGCGGGTTGACAATAAATTGAAGAAAAGGCTGTCAGGGATGTAGGGGCGGGTTGACATTAATTTGAAGAAAAGGCTGTCAGGGTTGTAGGGGCGGGTTGACATTAATTTGAAGGAAAAGGCTGTCAGGGTTGTAGGGGCGGGTTGACAATAAATTGAAGAAAAGGCTGCCAGGGTTGTAGGGGCGTGTTGACAATAAATTGAAGAAAAGGCTGTCAGGGTTGTAGGGGCGTGTTGACAATAAATTGAAGAAAAGGCTGTCAGGGTTGTAGGGGCGTGTTGACAATAAATTGAAGAAAAGGTTGTCAGGGTTGTAGGGGCGGGTTGACATTAATTTAAAGAAAAAGGCTGCCACGGTTGTAGGGGCGGGTTGAGAATAAAGTGAAGAAAAGGTTGTCAAGGTTGTAGGGGCGGGTTGACAATAAATTGAAGAAAAGGTTGTCAGGGTTGTAGGGGCGTGTTGACAATAAATTGAAGAAAAGGCTGTCAGAGTTGTAGGGGCGGGTTGACATGAAATTGGACATGGATATTGTTAGAGAATTGGTTGATAACAAAAGTTACATAAACTATAGATGACCTGAAAACTGCCCGCGTGTAGAAAGAAAGAAACATGTAAACCAAGACATGTCTCTCATTCATGGCTTTCAACGTCAGTGTGGCAGCAGCAGCATGGGAGGTAGGTGGACCTATTCTATTTGCAAAGAAAATAAATGCTGTCCGACACAAACACCAGTAGTTTCAACGGGCAGCTGGGTCCGGCGAGTGACATGATCTGGTGTGGTCATCCAGCATTTTGCTTCTACTCTTATACTGACAGCAGCAGGCCATACAGTTGCTGACAGGCACGCTCTCCTGTCCAGCTCTGATAAATGAAAGGTGTACGTGTGACAATATTAGCGAGAGACCACAGAGTATGTTAGATGTATCAGGTACACCAGGCTGACATTGATGATGATGGTGATGATGGTGATGATGATGATGATGTCGGCGATGGGGTGGTTAGTTTGGATTAAGTGGCTAAAATGTTTACGTCATATGATGAATATGGGAGTTGCAGCATATATAACCGCCGGGTATTAGAAGCTGAAAGATATGACAATAACTCGGTGTAAAAGATAACGTGAGTTTTAATGACTAAACAGCACTAAGCAGCAACGCGATAAGCAATGCCCTGATGGCTGGTCTACAGAAGCAGTAGGTAGATGAGTGGTCAAAGTAATGCACACTGGAAGTAGGGGAGGCAAGCTACGACAGACAGCTTGGATATGGGAGACCAATCTAAATCCCCTTCATTTGTTCACGTTTCAGGGATGCTGTTGTCAGACGATAATAGGGGATATTTGCAAATTATTTGCTAGTCAAGCAATTATACATATTTTCCTCATTAAATAGGGCGAGTAAATTATTTGATAGTTATGATAGCATTATGGATGTGTTTGCATTTGTAATTTCACCATCGGAAGTCCATTACCATGACTTTGTATGTCGACGAAATTAGGATTACACCAATACACGAGCTGCACTGTCGACAGGAATAGATCTGGCGGAGAACGTGGGACAGGGCGGAGTGAAGGGGTGAGGTTTAGGGATAGGCTGGTTGTGAGGCTGGTGGGGGGATACCGGCATCTCGTGGAGGTCGCAGGTGGGGGTCGAGCTTGGCTGTGTCTTTGGGTGGATCTATATAATGAAAAATATATCATGTATTGAATGGATATATGCTGAAAAAACATGTGAATATAGACATGAAACAGTTACTTGATCATAAACGGAAGATATTTTCAAAATATCGAGGAAAACGTGCAGATATATTTACAGTTCATGAAGCTTAAGTAAATTACACAGTAATTTAACGTGTCATTTTCAGGTGTGAAACCTAATATATCTAGTTCCTAGATAAGTATCAAAGAAAAACATCCTCCATCTTCGGTCCTCTCCAAGCAAAGTGTTCGTATCATGTACCCCATTATATACAGGGCTGTTTAAATTTCCACGGCATTTTTTCATCCTGAAAAAAATCCATTACGATAACATCCTATTGGTTTTCAGATCAAAAGGGAGGGTAGCGAGGTCGAGGGGTATTTTCTCAGTCGGGTAGGTGGCATTAAACTAGCTGAGGTAAATGGGTGTGTTCAGTGTACGGATAGACTGACTTGATGGAATATATTAATATTGTGAATATTTCTTAGTGTACATTAGGATGTTTCTTTGATATATTGAAGTGTTGTGTATGAAATACATTAGGGGGACATGGGGCGATAATGTAACGTGAGGTACTGGAGGAACTAATCTGAATGTGACAATGGCGGTCATGGTCGCATGTACGTGAGGCAAATGACAAAACATCAGAAATACACTTTCTGGAGTAGATACAGTGATTAACTCGTGTATCGATGGAGATGTATCAGTTGTTTTTAACTGGCCTGTATACAGCTATTCTTGTTTGGTTGGAGTATATTTGTGACATTGTTGATATAACCAATGTAGGATTTAAAGCAGCACTGACACTTGCCCCTCCCAGTTGCTGCTGTAACGCTGCTGTGGATGTGTGCGGTAGTTGTACATTTCACCATTATCGGACTAACAGAGGACAACCGCTTGCTCAAACATCAGCCACATGATATGAACATCCCCGCCACACAAATATTTGTACAGAAGACACCAGATAACACAGGGTGTATTCTTGGGCCGCTTCTCAATGCTCGGTATAGAACAGCGAACGGGTGGGGTGAAGGGAAGCAGAGGACGGACTTGGGGTTGGGTGCGAAGGGCATGGATGTGGCTGTTATTGGAAAAGATGCATGTTATTGAGAAACATTTACTCTCATGTTATTGTCCTTGACAGCTGACTATGAATCGACTGGAGTACATTGGTTTAACGTCTCTCCTCGAAGTACCACCAAACGAAAAAGCAATGTATTGTTTTTCTGTTCGATAAGTTTCTGATGGTTATCTGCTGCTTTTCCTCAAGTTCACAACGATTGATGAGGAGAGACAATCAAACGACATTTGTTAAGATCGTCCCTTTACGTGGCGAAAGTGTGAGTTCCTGGTACGGGGATCCAAGTGGAACATAAGTGTCAAAATGTATAGCTTCATGATTGTACCACACTCACTCCCCAGTGAAACTATATCATGGTACAACGTACAATGTACACCACAATCAGCTCTTACCACAACTAGCCCCTAGTGTAGCTTTGTGATTGTACCACACTCAGCTCCTAGCGTTGCTCTGTGATTGTTCCACAGTCAACTTTTAGTGTAGCTGTGTGATTGTACCACAGTCAACTCCTAGTGTAGTTGTGTGATTGTACCACAGTCAGCTCCTAGTTTAGTTGTGTGATTGTACCACACTTAGCTCCTAGTGTAGTTGTGTGATTGTAGCACAGTCAACTCCTAGTTTAGTTGTGTGATTGTACCACAGTCAGCTCCTAGTGTAGTTGTGTGATTGTACCACAGTCAGCTCCTAGTGTACATATGTTATTGTACCACAGTCAGCTCCTAGTGTAGTTGTGTAATTGTACCACAGTCAGCTCCTAGTGTAGTTGTGTAATTGTACCAAAGTCAGCTCCTAGTTTAGTTGTGTGATTGTACCACACTCAGCTCCTGGTGCAGCTGTGTGATTGTACCACAGTCAGCTCCTAGTGTAGTTGTGTGATTGTACCACAGTCAGCTCCTGGTGTAGCTGTGTGATTGCACCACAGTCAGCTCCTAGTGTAGCTGTGTGATTGTACCACAGTCAGCTCCTAGTGTAGCTGTGTGATTGCACCACAGTCAGCTCCTAGTGTAGCTGTGTGATTGTACCCTGGACATCGCTTATGTTTTTATCCATTCACTGGACGTTGGTTATGTTTATATCATTTTACTGGGACATGTTATCTATCATTCTACTGTACACATGTTGTGATGTGATATGTTTCATTGGTATGTAAGTGATGTGGTGAACTATTTCACCGTTTTGGTAGGCAGGGTATTTTCATATTGGTCAGTTCAAATAATCATCTGCGGCTTGTTCATTCTAGCCATGCCATATCAATATAACATTGAAATGTGTTAATGTATGTCCTTAAAATAATGTGGAATATGAGGTTTGTTCAGAAATTAGTGTCCGAACTCAAGAAATCCACAGGAAATTAATCCTGTTTCAGGATAGCTAATAAATTTAATTTGGTTTTCAGGACGCCAAAGTTGATTTAAAATTGTTTAGTCTGGTTTTGCGATATGTCACTTAACTTTATTTAGGCTGAAACGGTCTGCTTCGAAATATACAATATTCGTTTTAGATTTCACAATTATACAGTTGTTTTCCCTGATCCCCATTTGTATGCGCAGCTGTATAACGGGGAGGTAACTAGTAATTGCTTCAAACTAAACTGGTAGATATGATTGGCCGCTCCGGCTGTACCCTCGTTATTGCCAACTGTGTTGACGATATCTGTGGTGACCACTCGCCTGCTTTCTACACCTGCTCCGGTACGAGCGTGGAGGATTACCTGGTAAGTATAGGCTATTTTGGTGCACATATTTCAGTAAAGGAGATTGCGCTACTGTTCTCGACATTGGTCGAAGTTTCTTTTAAACAAAGAGGGAATTTCTTTTTTAAGAAACATTTACGGTATATTGAGCCAAAGATAGATTTCTGTTGCAATATTTAGATGTATGGTTTATTGGCGGGCACACAGTTTGTAACTCACAAGTAAGGATCCACAGTTTCACATATATGTTGGAGAGTTGAGCAATCAGTATTGTTTGGCCAATGTGGATGGTAGAATTACTGCGAGGTGCTCCTGAAGTGAGTATTTTGTACACTGCAAACCTTCCATACATATACAACCAGTTAGTTAGCCTTCATATTTCTGTGCTAACCTAACTGTTTAATCTAAAAACAATGAATTGTTTATATATCATTTAATTTTTTTATACAGGATGGCAAACTTATTAATATAAAGGATCTTAAAAGGTAGTACATTATTTTGTTTGAAACTAATTTTGGTGTTATTTTACAAAATGTGGCGTTATATTGACGTAATGTCCAGCTGACTTGTTTGTAGAGTGTATGAGGGCTAGAGTGGGCTGGGCAGATATGCGTTCGATGTGTGTTACAGTTGTACACCTTCAGTGCACACACTGTAAATTCATCAACAACCAGTGTCTTTCAGATCAAACTACCCCTACAGTTGCTTGTTGTGAATCATTCATTTAATATATGCAGAGAGTTTTGAAGGGTTCATGTTGGAAATATGGACATTCACACGCAAATTACGTCTTTTATGTGTTGATGATTTCATGTAGATATCCATCAAATTACATGTACAAACATGTCCTGAACATCTCTTGAAATCACATGAAACAAACATAAGAAGTCCAGCACTTCAATATGTTGAAACTTCATTGTCATGAAACATGTTTTACTCTCAATATGAATTCCAGATACAGGTTTTTAAAAGATTGACAATTGAAGCGCGTGATCATGCCCTGTCTCTGTAATGAACAACAAATAAACAAACGTTACAATTAGTCTTTATCGTGAAAATATACATATGACGACGCAATGGTCTACGAATGAAGGCAAAATATATTTTCTGAATACGACTAAAAGAAATTAAATGAAGGTGGGTTTGCAGATTGAATTTTGAATCCAACAGGATAGTAAAAAGAGTGTGATAATGTTTCCATATATATATGGTAATCCGTCTTGTTTCTATCGACATAAATGGTGTAGCGGGAAGGGAGATGTCGGCTTTACGGATGTCCCTGTTTAGATGCCACTACTGTGTTAACTAAATTGTCAACATAAATGTAGTGAATGCACAACAAGTCGGCAGTTTCGCATAAGTGAAGAAAACATGGTCACATAACCATCATAAAATATAGAATGTGGATATTCTCCAAAGATATATACATTTGCAACCATTGAGGAAACAGAGAAAACAAAACTGTAGTGAATGTTTGAAATCCTAATATCTCTATCAATTCTAAGAAAGACTGTCTTGACATTATATTTGTGTCGCTACAACGGAGCAACTGCAGTGACATTGAACACTGCTGAAATATGCTCTCACAAAACTTAATTGTGAGGACTGTATCATCAACACAGATCTTCAGAAAACAAACCAGTAAAATGTAATGCGTTCTTAATGAAAAATACAGTGTGCGCGCGGGACGCTCTGGCTGGTTGTACTGAAAGCCCTTCAATACGATAGTGACAGCTGAAATGAGAGACGTCATGTGTACACCCAGCCCCATTTCATATGTGTACATTTACCAGAAATGATCAATTTCAAATTCTCAATCTTCTCACAACTCATGATCGTATTTAGTTTGCTCTTGCGGAAAATTCTATCCCAAATGTATATATCGATTGTATAGAGACAATATCAAAATAAGAAAGAGGCATACAAATTTTGCTGTTTGCTGAGCTTGTCATGGATGAATTAATTGATTAGGCTAAAGTAAAACAACAGAACTTTCCAACGTATGATACATATTGAGTCTGTATATAAAAAATGTGAAACAATGAATTCTCATACAAAGCTAATGACACGTTTTGTACGAAATAAAGAGTAATTTTAAGATTTAATCTATGGGTCCATGTAACAAAGTAAAATTATTAAATAATGTAATAACAATTATTACACGCAACAACTGACAAAGTGTTTGTTATCAATATTATCACAATGCCATTATAAGTATATATATATATATATACACACACATACATGTACTCGTGGTATTTTATGTAATATATGCGTTTATTAATATCTTGTATGCCTACAAAATGTACCAGATGAGGTGAGATTCTAATAACATAATGATCTATCTTATCTATGTTATAGTGGGTCCAAACAAGTCAATTACACCAAAACAAATTGTACCACAAACATCAGAGGACAGATTGAAATATCCGCAATGGTGTAAGATAATCAAACAAAAAAGGTATTGCTTGACAAAAATAAAGGAAGATATAACTTTTAACCTTTCGTAAATATATATTCATGGATTTTGTCAGTCTTTTTATTTAGTAATGCCTTTGTTTTAAAGACATTTACCATGACATTGAAACATGAAATCGAATTCTTAACCCTGTAAACCTTTGAATGAATGTTGCCATTTGCGTCATTACAACCAAAATCACAAATACAAATACGTTAGCTGATAATAACAATAATAATTTCAGTTGTCATTTCTAACAATTCATGTACTTCAATTCTTTACTTTGTATAATTCCCTTGTCTATGCTAAATTCGGTCAAAATGATATATCTGCTTTTGATAGGCTGTAAATTTGTATTGCTGTTTGAAAGTGTTCCCTTCACCTAAACGAGCTTTCTCGTACTACATGACACGTCTGCGCTTCGTCTCCTTGGATTTTACTAAACATTTATCGATCTCTGACTTAAATCTGTATTGAAACAAGAAAGGAATGCCACGTTGATCATGGATAAGAGCGTCTAGCGGTCGACTCTCAATCACAATCTTAATCATATTCAAGCAATCTTGTTAACATTAATTAATCTTTGTCGTATTGTTTCATTATGTTTTATTTTGGGGGGATAAGTAATGTTAGTAATTATATGTAGATATTGATTGACCTTAGTGACGCACAGGCGAAGTAATAACCTTTCAGAAGTACATCGTATTCCTATAATGTGCAAATACTAATGCCCTAACACCACGCCCTAAAGTGTGGCCAACGCTACCTATGTGTCTCCTCCATATGTACAACAGTAGTTAAAAATGTATATATACGTCCTCACATTTACTATTTTGATAACAGTAAATTCTGTGTATGTAATGACGAGAAAACTGATGAGTCCCACTTGTTGGTGTGTAGATCCACCTCTGCAGCGCTCTTCTATCTCTCGTCCCGGTGTCGGCAACAAATCTATAGGATACTGGTCGGTCAGCAGATAATTGCAACAGAGCACCAGCTGTAGGACATGGCGACAGTTTTGTGTGTAGTTGTCGAGAATGGCGTCATTAGATAAACAGAAGTCGTCTCCACAGCTCACTTGCACAAGCTACCTTAGCCTCACATGCAAAATTACTCAACTTCAAAAGTCACGTATATCGCTGATTTGTGAACGTGAAGATCCCGCCTTCAGCAAGAATGTAACAACGTTTTGCTTTTATATTCAGTACATTTATCTGTGGTAACATTACAAAGTATTTGGTTCAACGTGGAAAGTAACCAGTTAATTTGCCATGCATTTCCCTGGCACGGTATGTTTCCAACAAATCTCAGAATAAATGTAGAGTGCGCGCTCATCCACTGACCGGGATAATAATGTTAGTTCACTGATCATACTCCTTGTTTATTGGAGCTATATAAGCATACACATTGTTAAATTAATGTTATCATGTTTTTCAGATAAAATATATAATGCAACAGAGAGAAGATATGGGTGGTCCTAGTGTTATTACTGTCGTGTTTCAGAGTTTGGGTGGTCGGTCTACTATTATTATCTTTAATTTTAGTATTATTATTATCATCAGAAGAGGAAGCATTTAGAGAGTGTAAGCAGTGCTACCACTACTATTTGGGACGTGTAAAATGTGCTGTCCCCCACCTAAAACCATCACGTCTCATATCTATGGCGGGGAGGGAGGCACACAAGCTGGTCCGCAGGCGGGCGGGGGAGGGGGTTGGGGGGAAACTGGTGGCGGGAGACGGGTAATGAGGGTGGATGCAGATTCCTGCAAACAACAATTAACAACTATTGTCAGTGCATGTACATGGGGAACGTGAAAACTCGCAGACTATCAACAACTATAGTCGATCCCAACACTACTGTCATGTTTACTCACGTTGTTTATTATTACTGGTATCGGGAGGAGATGGGTGGGACGGCACGCTAGGTTGCTATAGCGAATTGTCTTCATACCGAAATAAGCCAAAACATACCAAAATTACGACACCGCGTTAGTGAGATGCCAGTGCGCCCGGTGAGGGTACGCGGGCATTGAGGGGGTGTCACCCATTATGTTAGAACGATTAACACGGACAAACATCGAGGCTGCATCACATCCCTCATACACGATTAAATAACCAAAGTTAGATAAAATGCAAATGTGTCATTTGATCCTCTGTTGTTATCTGACCCTAAGGATAACATCAAATGAGCACTTTCCCACATGCTCACAATGTTCCAGTAAATTAAATGAAACTTGTGTGAACTAAATCACGCACATATGAGTGATCGTTTATGCTACTGGTTATAAGCCTTTCCTGTTATAAAGTTAGCCCAGTCGAAGTACTTATCCCTCACGATGTGAATTGATCTGTGTTTCTTCTCTCCATGAGCAATAGTGCTTTAAACGCAACAAATATTATTACATGAACATTGCTAACAGTGAAGGATACATGGATAGATGGAGAAATGGATGCATCGGTCTATGATTTCAGCTGAGGTAAAGCAAACGTTAGGATAGACACAGCATATATCATTGATCAGTTTCCCGTACTTCCCACGGGGGACACGTGTTGCTATTGACAACTAAATTAGTTTACTAAACACCAAGTGCGTTCCAAGTAGAAGGTGGTGATTTCTGTGCACTACCAAGTCGATATTACTTAACAATGAATGACATATTATATTCCTAGTTAAGTTCAAACTACTTACTGAAAGATGTCGTTCAATTTTCAATGTGAATCTACCGACAGAATCCCACTAATTCATGCCTGTACACGACCCCTTTTACTCAGTCCCACAACGATGGGCTGGCAGCAGTACAACTGCACGTGTTACACACACGAGCTTAAAGCAGGCAAGGGGACGGTAGGAAATTCGGATAAAAAAACTCTTATATCTGTTCTCTGAATTTGTAATTTCCCCTATTATAGCTGGATATTTTTTAAGAGTGTCGATGTAAAGACATTGCCACCAGGTTTTCGTAACATATGTTTGTGCTTTTGAAATTGGTTGCGGAAGTGATATTATAGGAGGAAATATTGATGTTAATATGACGCCCTGTAATTGCCGTATTTGGATAAAATGTAAGAATTCATTTTCCCACTCATGAATATGTCCAGGGAACTGCATCATTTCTCAATCCATTAGGAACGATATACAACATATTGCCATCAAAACATACTTGTGGTATAGCTTGTCACGTATAGCTAAGTCTACAAGAGGGAACATACCTGTGTTAAGAGCTTGACATATATACCCATGTCTACAAGAGGGAACATACATGTTTTAAGAGCTTGTCACATATATCCATGTCTACAAGAGGGAACATACATGTGTTAAGAGCTTGACATATATACCCATGTCTACATGAGGGAACATACATGTTTTAAGAGCTTGTCATATATATCCATGTCTACAAGAGGGAACATACCTGTGTTAAGA
>VKKT01000731.1:114297-135333 GCA_008038995.1 Haliotis laevigata
ATTCATGCTTCACTGCGGCATGGTATCTCACTTGGCTAGCACTATAAAACCAGCTTCAGTCTATGGCTAGTACAAGCAGCCGCACATACGCATACACACGCATGCAGGTCGTCATATAAGCGAAATATTGTCCAGCACGACGTTAAACCCAATTTCACCTCACCTCACCTTCACAAGGTACTTTTTCGGATTGATTCCCGGTCAACATTGGAATCAACATATAACAACACACACTAATATGATTTATAACTTTTAAAGCTGCGATGGTAGTGACTGGCAAATTCTACATCGACTGTGACATAACGCTCGAAGGCCTCAGACTTTCAGTCGCCATGCAACGGGATCATTAATGGCGAGGTCTATACTCCAATTTATGATAAATGTGAGAGTGCAGCCTCCCCGCCGACTAAATAGCCCCAGTGGCTGTATACGTTTGCTGTAGCACACTTTTTAAGTATTTCCCAAGAGTGTCACACAGTCTCTGAACGAAAAGGTGAGATTGTCAACGTGTATATTTTCCTGGATTTTGCCCAACCTCAAGATGGTTCCCATTTGATTTTACCCTATTTACTCACACGACGTGAATGGGATTAGGGGATAGGTTCTTCTAACTAGCCTGCACTCTTCATGTTGTTTACAGAGTCGGTGTTAAAGGGACCTAGCTACGTAAATGCCTCGTGTTATCCGCGGTTCGAAGTTCGACACATCAAGGTTTGACATAACAACGTTTAAATGTACTTCACAAACAACACTGTAGAAGAGACATAAAAAATTACCTTATGAACATAACACAGATTTTAAGATTACGCGTAGATAATTAAAAATGTCCATCCCTTAGATGAATATAGACGTTTGGGCGATTTTTATACCAGTTCCATATAAATCTTAATTCAACTTATTGCAAAAGTATATCAGTTTAGCGAGTAATATGTAATAGTCCCTTTTTCCATATTCCAAGTCTGCAAGTGACGTGGGGCTGGTGATTTTGTGAAACAAAATAGCAAGAAGACATCGCATAATTGCGATCTGACTTAGAATTCCACAATCGAAAAGCTACCGGGTGAAATGTTGCACGTGAGCGTGAATGGATTGCTCACATGACTAAGTGAGGTTCTTATAATCTGGACAGTGGGATGGTGAGTACTAACAAGAATAATTTTACGGTCTTGGAGTTTGCGAGGAAGATACGTAATCCTCTTTAAAATGTCTCCTAAATGCAATACTATACAAAGTAAAATGAATAGAGAGTATCAAGTGTCACACTATACCAGGTTGAGCTTCGCCACTAGATAACAATCAACACAACACATATAATTACATACAGTCTTCCTAGAAATTATTGAGAAAGCTGTTTCAGCAAATATCTAGAACATGTATATAAACTCTAGACGTTATAATTAAATGAATATGTTGATATATGATTCTCTTACAGTCTAAGGTTCTTTTCAGTACTTTATGGGACCTCCTTGCCCTGCAATACACGACTGAATGCGCCCAGATCCACAACCGACCAAAGTTTGAAGGAAATTGTGTGACAGTGTATCTCAATATTCGACCACTTCTTTCTTCATGCCCTCAATATTTCTAAGTACTTTTTGGTTTATTCTGTCCATCATTACTCCCCACACATTCTCAATAGGGTTAAGATCTGGGCTGTAGCTGGGCCAGTCGAAAACGTCAACATTTTCGTCCGACAACCACTGTTTTGTGGAGCCCGCAGTGTGTTTTGGGTCGTTATCATGCTTGAAATCCAATTCTCTTCATACAGTGTTCGGCCCGTTGGAAGGAGGTTATAATTTAAGATGCCAACATATCATTCTTTTGTCAAATTTTCAGTGAAAATATACAACGGCGTCACTCCACTTGATGATATTCCACCCCCACATGTGAAATTTCGGGCTATGTTTTGGGGGTTGGTAGATAGGTTTCACAGTATCCTTTGCCCAGATTTTCACACAGTTCGGAAAAAGCCAGACAGAACTTTCATCTGAAAAGAAAACATTATCCCAATCTTGATTTTCGTGAGCCCTACACCAGTTTAAACATCTTTGTTTTTGTGCATCGTTCATCAATGGTGAGGGAATTCCGCGCTTTTTCACCAGTTAAGTGGTTGTAATTCATGTCAAAGGGTTTCATTACATACCTGAGGACTTCCTCTATTAATCATCTCAATTCTGATATTCTCAATTCTCTTCAAGTTTCCCTTACTCACAATCTGACCAAGTCATACACATTGTCCAGCGTTTTGTTTTGTTTTTTTTGTTTGTTTGGTTTTTTTTGGGTTTTTTTGGTTATCAGTTGGTTTCAGTTTGGTAAACATTGCATCATGAAATGCATCATGAGCTCAAGGTGTCACAGAAAGGCACCACATTCTACATCTTTTAGAACGGAGATCAAGAAACGTGATGTATCTCTATAATTCCTCAGCTGCAATAATTTGCTGAATGGTGAATGATTAGACCTGAGTATATAAAAACTCGAAGCATGAACTGTCAGTTTTTGTAATGAGACGTATGTTATGTATGTAGCAGATAAAAAGTTAAAACGTAATGTGCAATAGCAAAGCCTGTAATATGTTTTCTCTGGAGCTGCATGTGATTCAAACATATGTGTGCGTTAACATATTCCATTTGCTACTTCAATAGCAGTCAAATATCATAGATTTATGCCACTGTAAAAAAGTTTTACCTCCCTCCAGCAACAACACAACATCATGATATCACAAAATGTCAATAACTAACTGCTAGGCGTTGGGATATGTGTGAGTGCGAACGGTAACGTCACTTTGAACTTATTTCAGTCATCACAGCTGTCAATTAAATGTGAGAGAAAATATTGAATACAGATATCCTCCTGACAAAACAAGAGGCATAACCGGGCATGTTTCGACCCATGAATCCTGGCAAGCATAAAGACCAAACTTTCAGAGCAAATGGGACTTGCACAAAGAGTCCATACAAGTTTTATCTTCAAAACTCCGGATATATTTTATGAAAAGAAAGAAAATTATAGAGAAAAATTCTACCAGTTGAAACCTCTCAAACGAAATGCAAATGCCAAAGCGGATTACACCCTGGAAAAGGTTGTGTAAATATGACAAGATGTCACATCTCATCTATGTTCAATGATCTTTCTAAAAAAATAAGGTAGCTGTTTTTCATTGATATTGTGAAAGACGTGAGTAGGTTCAAGCTTTGATAATGCTGATTAGGCTTATTATGAAAGGATATACTGCAACTCACTGCTCTTTAATGTCCATGTAATATAGTTCATATGCTAGTGTGTATGTCTTCAGAGTGTGTGCATGGGATATCCATGCAGGAGACACAAGATGTGTTATGTTCAGGATTATTTTAATCTAGGAGTGAATCAAGCCTTAACACACCACGCGTAATACATACATTTACAGTGTTTAATATATGTTTGATTCAGCACAAAAAGATCGAGATAAGCTCATGCATGTCACTGGAAGACACGAGTGGATATATACTACTCACACTTTGCTAAGGATCACAAAGATTCACAACTTTACTTAAACGTAGATTTATAATTTGAAACTGTATTCATTTAGAACTGGATAAATAATAATATGGTAACGTCTATTTAGGCAAACAGCCACTTTAATCTAACCTTATTCACTTGATACATGAGTAACCATAAAAATAGTTTTCATGGCACCAATCAACCATTTTGCAAATCATGGAACGAGTCACTGACAAATAAACAGCACATGTCAATAGCATGGGATCCACAAGATGCAATGACAAAATGAAACCTAGCTAGGGTCCATGCTTACAATAAGCTTAGATATTTAAACCAAATTTGACCCCACATAATAGTTTTCTGTTGAATCTATGATTTGATCCTTAGCAAAGTGTGAATAGTACATATGAGTTACCTCACTATGCTTGATAACGGTGTTAGTACCTACTCCGAAATGACGCACGCATTGTAATAAAAAAGTTGACTATCCATAGAACTTGGTTTTCCTTCACCTATACAACTTCTAAAATGCCTCTGAAAGAAGTACCCACTATGGTAAGAATTTGTTTCATTGAACACTGGCCAGCGGGTTTATTCGGTAAACACAATTCCAGTCAAACATGTGTTACACGCGGCTGGAGACGGTGTTGTATGTGTAAACAGATGGTCATTTACACTCCGAAATACATCGCACAATGGTAGAAAAGACAAAAACCCAGTAATTTACGCAAAAGAAAGAAACAGTGAAAAAAATGAACTAATAAGATGAACCGTTCTAGAACTTGCAATCAAATATCAGGCCACCGTCCAATGATATTGCCTTCATCTACACCACAATAAAGAGTATTTCAAAGCGCAGAAAAGAATGAAACCAAGCAGGCATGTTGTTGACCAGATGAAATCACACGAGGAAGAAAAGACCCCGCTAAACTGTTGCAGAGCAAGACGTACGAAATGGAGACCAAAGCACACGGAATAACTTAATACCCTATGGGTTACAATCATCTTACGCAAACCAAGACCCAGACCATCGACAATCCTGATAACACAGCAGATTGTAAAACCCTAGTGAAGACCTTCATTGTTACTGAGATAAGGTAAAACATAAGGAGGGAGTCCGTGTACACAGACGAGGCAAAGTAACACAGTCCATGCGGAAGCCATACCAATGACTGTTTACTTTCGGAACTTGTAGGACAAAGAACAAGAGAAAACACTCTGCAAAAGGGATAAAGGGGAAAGCAAGATGTGGCGATTTCCCAAATGAAGTCTGAAGGTTTAGGTGACCTGAAGATATTCAGGAAACGGAAGAAAAGCAAATGTAATCTATCCTGCCAAGCTGATTGCTGACTGATTGTGAGCCAGATTTCAATCCCGGTGGCAACTGACGTCAAAGACGGTTAGGACAAACTGACCGGGTTTTGATAGGCTGGCATGAAATATAACTGTTTCAGGTATTGATTACAAAATCTGGACAATACGATGTACCTAAATGGCTCTCAGCCATACGTAGTTATTTGGTAGACAAAAGACATTCAAGGTGGCATGATAACGTCTTTGTGAGGCATTTAGAAGTGAGGAGCAGTAAGCAAGGATACCATGGATGAACAACTTCTATATGTGTGATGACCACTTGCTTGATGACGTTGTAAGTACCAACACCGAAACGTAGCTCTCCCTGTAATATAAAAATTATTCCTCCATATATTATCATTCTTTGGGTGGCATTATGTTTGGATGGTTGTCTGTTTCTCAGACTATATGAGTCATGGTGTAGCTACAGTATGTTGTTATTGGGGGGATGTCGACTTTACCATTCTCTAAAACGTTTCAGCTGAGAACAGGGATTCCTTTCCACGTTCAGCCTTACACGAGGCTTCAACGTATCTCTGATCAGCAGTATTCCACAACGCAATACACTCCGCCTGAACATTGATTATACGTTTACTTAAGGTTATGGTAAACCTATATTTAGCATATCATATCCCCACTGGACAACTACATACTAGTTACTGTTAAACCTGCTTGTGTGTGAGATGGAGAAAGAAAGAGAGAGAGAGAGGGAGAGAGGACACGCAACATTGGTGGTTTCAATCCCCTTTCAGACCCAAGGCAATCTTATATCCATTTAGACGAATCCTGTTAATGAATAAGTACCTTTGTAGCAGATGTTTATGGTAATTGAGACTAAGCTCCAATCTTCCCTGCATCCTTAATCAAAATTCTATAGGCTTAAATTCCATTGACATCTTAATGGACTATTTGGTTCCTTTTGGGTAATGACTGAGGATCTTCTTTTTCTGTAAAGAGAATTATTTCTACTTTTCACATATAAAACATGGTCATACGTGACAATCAGAGCTATGTCCGTGCTTTGTAACTAACGTTTTTACGAAACTGACTCACACTGTCAGAAATGTTGGACATTTTACATACATAACCATACGACCTTATCGTGTCAACGAATTTAGTATCACTCTTACTTTATTTTTTTTCCTGTCTCTGAAACATCTTTGTAGATGTAACTGATGTTATCTATATATATTTAAGTGAGGGGAACCCACTTACCTACAACTAATATGAGTTGAGCTGGGCTTGTCTAGAAATAGCAAATTTCACACTCATTTCATTCACATATGCTTTGGTTTATAAACAGCCAAACTTTCTAAATACTTTGAGATATCAGATGTTCGATACAACCACAGAATGATGACTAACGGACTAACTTTCGAGTTCGAGACAACGGTATTTGATTGCATAACCTCAGGAAAACATTTGTGAAGGAAGACAGCTATGCCAAATGTATGCAATATTTATTTACTTTTTCTCGAATCATGTTTACTATTTGTATCGCCACTATGAGTAGAGTCATGCCTGAAATAGTTTGAAACAGTTGTACTTTCTTTATATGTAGAAATATAGCATACAAGCATCACTTATGTTCAGTATTTATTATGCCATATTGAAGCATTTGTACGCTCTTTATTCACGAAATGAAGGTCCGGCTCTTACACCATACAACACGTACAGATCAATATTAACCAAGCACTGCTAATGCATTCCATATCTTGAGGGAACGGAACAGTGACAATTTTTTTTATGAATTACAATATCGGGTCACATTTACTCATGTCATAAATAATGCGTCTATGTAGCCGTATTGACGACCAGAGACATTTCTTCTGTATATAATAAACTGTATAAATAACAATTTACATCCTTATGGTGAATTAGACGATCGTGATTTGATTGGTTTGGCTGGTGATATGTTCACAGTCATGCATTTTCATTGTTGTAAAGGCGTTTGGAATTTGTTTTGGAAATCTCAGACAGAAGAAAGGTATTGGGTGTTTTAAGTAAACACAAGAAAGAGAAATAAAGAACGTCAAAACCAGAAGCACACATCCTTCTTCTGTAATAGATTATGTCAGCAAATCAATGGGCAAGAGATCAACATCTCAACATCCCCGGTTCCCCACAAATCATAGCATGTTTAGAACATAATATGTTTACGAAACGTGTGAAATGGGTAATTATGAAATGTTTTTACAACCAAATCAAGAAAAATCTTGATGACATCTAAACACAGCGCAAAAAAATGTATTTATCAGAAAAGGATTGTCGATCGTTGTCTGATATCACTTACGTAATTCAGTGGTCAGTCAGATATTTCTGATAATACCGCCCAGTCTGATTTCTCTGGAATCCAAATATTCGTTTTGGACATTATATTTCGGAACATCAGCTATGGCCAAATGACAACAGTAATGTGGTAAACTGGAGGATAAAGAATAGGTTCTAAGTTTGGGAGGAGAATTATTTGTTTCGAACTGACATTCCCCAACCGAATTTCGTCAACCCATTATTGAAATCTACTCATACGACTTACAAGACGTGTGTAATATGGAATACTATGGCGGTAAAATGACTTAATATATTTCAACCACTATTTCAAATCCTAGCATGAATAGATTTTGGAAATACTGTTCCTTCACGCGTTTTCGTCCAGTCGCATGCTTGTACATGACTGCGATTGGTTGATCTATGACAGTTTTAGCTAGGTCCAAAGCAACTGTGCTTGTCAAGTTTTCGTGACCTGACTGATTGTATGTATGGATAGAGGTTCTCATAACGCCAATCACTGGATCGTCTGATCCTTACTCTTGATATTTACAGACCTACGTCATAATGGTGGAATATTGCTGATGTGTAACAAACAAGCAGTTGGTACAGTGTGGATAAGTACATTCCCGAGACAAATTTGGAGTTCGGGAGATATTATTGAGCAGCACTAAAATAGAGAGAAAAATCTAAGGATTTGTAGAGATGTTTGTAAATTTAGCGGTTGTCAGGGGCAACACGTTGTTGCAGCACTCGTAAAACGTAAAGTGTTGCCGAGGCCAAATTTAGCGAATGTTAATGAAACAGAGTTACCACCCCTTGTTATTTGCATTCACAAAGATTTGATCGTTTCCGGATGGGGCATCTTCTACAAACCTGGCTATATCCATATAAGAACAACACGGGGCGTGTTGAGACCTTTGACTACCGATTTCCTATCAGCTACCAAGACTATTCTATACTACCAATCAAAAGTTTAGACTCATTAGTGTATATGTAGCCAATTACTTCAGTCTGTTAGATTTTAGTTCTAAACTAGATTTTGTAAAATATCCCATACTGTTTAAAGGTACTGTTTACACATGAACTGACGTATTGTAAAACAAGTTCGTAACGTTGAAAAGATTATTGTCATCATTTCAACAAATGATGAAACTCAGTGAAATGTTTTAACAAAACTGTACACTAAAACGCAGCTGTTCACATGCACGATATTTGCACATTTTCAACAATTTGATGCATGATCCTCGTGCAGTTCATCTGCATAAGGTTTGCAGTTAGTTCGCCTACTTTAGTGGAGAAATTCATCTTCGATGTAACCATATATACATGTACAAATAGTGAGTGTTTTAAGTGAGTCTAAACTTTTGATGTGTAGTATAGATGCAAAACCAGAGCCTGGCCTTTTTAAGATACTAGTATCCGACAGTCACAACGTGTTTGCCATTAATGATAGGTATAGATTCTACTCGTACCACTTATTTGGCCTAAAGGATTGTCCTTTGTTACAGTAAACCTCAAACTGTAAATTATTTACTTATTTCACAGTTCAGCTCCTAACGAACCTGTTCTGGTTGTTAATTTGGAACTCTCGAAGTAAATTAAGCTAACGTCATACATTATCCTTAACTTGTAAGGACAATAAACCAAGTGTCTGCCTGTATTAGTTAACGTCAACTGGCATCATCTTCTAAAAGTCTTATAAATACAAAGTGAGAAAAGATGACTGCAAAACAAAAATGACCAGAAACATTACAAGATTAATACAGAGCTTGATATTGGGTACTGACAAACCGTCATGACAGATGCCTACAGAAGAGACACGTAATTGTAATTAAGCCTGGAAATAGAACCTGCAACTACAAATATGAAATTAGAAAATCGGAATCCTGCCGGAAACTTCAAAATGAGAGCATGATCTTTACTACATGAATAATACAGTGTTATCAATGCTGACTACACCTGAAATTAGCATTGTGACCGTGTGGGGAATTTATCCCCATATTTAGGCGCAACGAGAAAACGCTTCGACAACTCTGCTACTTGACTGCCTCAAAAGACAGGCACACTAGCACAAAAAGATTTAGTGCTAGGTTGGTTATCTATCCCATATTCTAACACGGACTTAAGGTAGTCGTGGCACTAAGTGGGCCCAGGATTACCCACGTCTCAAGAGGTAGGCACTTATAACGATAACGTTACCGCTGACTAATTAATTCCCAGCCCGTCGATGGTTTCAATGTATGTGGAACGCCCTGAGCTGGTTTCTGTGCAAGGAGTACTTGTGATCCCAAAGACTTGCAAAATTGGGATTTGAGAGGGCTTCAGGTTGTAGTTGTGGCGAATCTGTTAAATTTTAGCAACAACAATTTACCAATAAAGAGTCGATATTATGATATCCCTCGTCAAGATAGATATGGACTAAGTGTAACTCATGACTTATCGGAGATGAATTCCACTATCTTATTTGATTGTACTCCTTTATCAACTCAACGTAGAAGTTTGATTAATGAATATTATTACCAATGTCCATCTTTAGTAAATTATAAGAAACTAATGTGTAATGGGAATATTAAGATTATTAAGAATTTGTCACA
Organism: Haliotis laevigata; assembly: GCA_008038995.1. NCBI lineage: Eukaryota > Metazoa > Mollusca > Gastropoda > Lepetellida > Haliotidae > Haliotis > Haliotis laevigata. The sequence goes on from VKKT01000731.1 coordinate 123,999, forward strand.
TTTTTTCACGAAATTATTTGCCATCTTGTAAATATTATGTTTGTTTTATGTAACTCATGTACTACCATTGGTGGTGACTTTGAGAGAATAAAGATTGATTGATTGTTATAAGTCTGCACTGATGTGGTTTGTCATGGACGATGGCGCGCGTGCGAGCATGTGTGTGTGTGTGTGCGAGCGTGTTTGTGTGCAGGGCAGATGGAGGCAAGGTGTATCAGTATTTCACTGACTAATTTCAACTTAATCGAAATTTACAATTTTGTATTAGTTTTTTTCATCGCGCTTTACAATACCTGCGGTGCCATGTTGATTCTATGGAACAGCGTTCCTTCCTGTCATAACACTGGCTCTCAAATAATTTATCCTTTTATCAAGTTTACATTCCACCTTTCTTCTAATCGTCTATTCTACAAACTATTTCACGGAACGGAGACCACATCATTGACTGCAACGCAAACCTTCTTGTTTTGAAACGTTTTTAATATTTTTCTAACGAGGACATCAGAGGAGACAAAGTCTGTTCCACTTTACTGACTCATTGTCGTGAAAACACCAAAATCTGAAATAGATATGAAATAGATTGGCTCTGGCGTTTGTAATTGACACCTGAATTAGGGTAATCGGGGTACACATATGTCGCAATTGAATGGCGGGTTATGCGGACGCTCAGAAGTTTATAATGTAATTACTTACGTGGTAGTTTGTATTAGGACGGCTTTACACACCTTCACAGCACATGAGAAGAGAGACAAACACTAATGGAGGATGACTAATGGACTTGTTAAGACTATATGTCCACTATTTCAGGCAAGAATAAACAATTACTTGGATAACAACGTAATCGTTTTGATTTCCTCATCTGGAGCAGGGACAACGCCGTTGATAGCACAAGCGTTACGTTTTGACACGGTGACACTGATATTCAGGAATTTAACTACAAAATCCTCTCCTTCAACATAAGAAACACCTGCTTGCAACTCATAAAATATTTTCGTGCTTATTCAAGTTGAGCCCTATGGGACTAATGTTAAGTCCGAAAGTTATCCCTTAAGTCACGAAACAGTACTGCGCATCTACCTGTATTGAAACTAACATGCGATAGCCAATGCTAGCCATTATTCAGTGAGTTCTGGTAGAATTTAACTTTGAAGCTTAAATCTAGGCAAAATTCTTTCATTCTGAATTTATCTTTGGAACAAGCTTGAAATTCCAGCCTCACGGCAAACAACATATCATGTTTCCATCAACATCATATCTTTCACTACTGTCTGAATACACATTCCTTAACGAACAACCACGCACAACCTAACGCTTTCTGAATGACATCTTGTATCCCCTTATTCTGTGTAATATCCTTGAAAGTCCCAATGGAGCTACTGTAATGTGAAAAGAGATAAATTTAATTAGTACGGACACAATCCATTTGGCTCAAACATTGTAAGGACCTAAAGGAATCTCAAAAGCAAGACGTTGATATAATTAGCAATCCGAAAAAGATCAAATCAGATAGAATACAATTAAACATGTCAGGACGACCAGAACCGATGTCAGTCTTCTAACTCAAATTGAGCCATTTAATTACTGGGAATATTTACAATACAGTCAAATAAATCAGCTCTGTTCCCAGCTAAGAAGGGTCGAGGAAATATAGTATTTTAGACATCAAGCAGTCGGTATAACCTTAATGATAAATTAGCATATCCCTTGATTACAACGTTTCCATAACTTTGATGTATGTAATATTACGGTTGGCAAGCGTACATGCAGATCCATGGTTGAAAGCTATCTTTGAACTAAAAATTAGAAAGCTAATGTCAATATTGCTGAACATTTCTGATCAATAACTATGGTATCGTGCCACTGACAGTTATAATAATCTAAGCGTGGAACGTCAGATTACACATACATTTGTATATATCACATGCCAAAACATCCTCCTTTCTGAGATGATAACAGGTCTCAGAAAGGTTTTTCAAGGACTGGCAAGATACGTGTTTCAATAATCTCATATATGTCTAAAAATCAAACAAACCTAAGTTATTCTATGTTTTCCATGACTTTCACTAGACTTTTCTAAATATTTGTTTAGCATGTTTATGGTAGAAATTGTTATCTTATGTCATATATGTAAACTGCTTAAAGTTGTCATAATATTGAGCCACGGATTTACAACAATGTAATATTTCTTGAATATGAAAGGAAAATAGGTCCGTTTAGACTAAAAAGGCATCTCCTTTACTGTTAGCAACGCATTGGTTGTATAAAGAGATAGGGTTTTAATAAAACTGAAGCCCGATATAAACTTTAAAACAGTTTTAAATCAATCTTGTTTATAAACCACAAACTATATATATGTTCAAGAATCAAAATGTTTTGAAAAGATCGGTATCTCAAAGAAATCAGCATTTAAAATGACAGTCATGCAGCCAATTGTATTAATATGACACTTGCCCGAATTGAGGTAGGATAGCATAAACAAGGTAATGGACGATGGACACACATCTATCTCGCTCAAGTTCAAGGACTCGTCATATTATTAGCGTGTGTGACCATTCCTGTAACTGGACACGCAAAACATCCCAGTTGCACAGAAAAAGTCAGTCGTCTGATGAAGGGCCTGGATTAGTTCTTGTCGGTTGACTAGAGGATGTTGTCACTTGGGGTGAAACGGTATACCGCGGTATTAGAAGAACCGCGGTATTTAGCCTTCAGTTCGGTATATTCGGTTTCCGTACCGTCATTTCTATCTAGTCATAAAATGACAGTTTTGTTCCTTGAAAATAACAAAGACAATGGTGATTTTTCCATGTTATTAAACAATGTTAGGTTTGGCTCTTGTCAATTTTCGAACCGAAGGCCTTGTACCGCACTACGTACCGTACCCAGGTAACAGTGTACTGTTTCACCCCAAGTTGTCACTGTCAATGTTCGATGATCAGAGCAACACGTTGACGTTGTTGGCTGCAAGGACGTTCTGTACAATTAGGGCAGTATGGGCTCTGGTGTTTTCATACCGAAAAAGCATTTCACGTGGCAGCTGTTGTTGAAGAGGTAGGATAATTGGACACAGAATGTCAACCATGCAACGCTGAGCTGTCAAATATCCGTTACCGCTGACCAGAGATGTTCTCTCCCGCACCTGCATCCACTTCACCATACGGCACGACCTCCAGAGAGCAACATGTTTGTTCGTTCTTCCCGAACGCGTTACACATGCTGTCTTCCATCAGACAGAATCTCTCATCAGTGACGACGACCCTCTGCCAATCACGTCGCTGCCAAAAACCTATCCATCTAAATCGCTCACGACGACTGAGCTCTCCTGGCCGTTGTGTGTCGACTTACAATAAACACCAAGAATTGATGTCAATGTCAGAAAACGACTCCTGGGAGTATCCTCATTGGGCAGTTAACGTAAATCTGCCTGTTCCTATCCGGCCTGACTGTAACATTACATCGGATTAGTAACAGCAACACAAGGACAACCAAAAGAATTTGCAATGCATTGGTTGCTTCCATCTGTAGCATACACCCATTGTTCGAATGTCAGTCGGGGCGTGTGTATGTGTGCGTGCGTATGTGTCAGTGTACCGCGGTTGCGAGTGACCAAGCGTTTTTCACTTCCCTGCTTTTTCCACATTAAAAAATGTCCCAAGAACATGTATTCTTTCTGCACAGAGCAATGTGTTTGCACGATGTGTTTTGCCCTGAAGTTGTAAAGTTGTTTGGGCCGTCAGTGTACCAGCGATTCAGATACACATCTCGGAAGGTAGTGACAACTCTTAAGTTTATAGCTTATAACCATACAAACTTTGAACACAGTGATCACGAAATATAAATGTGAATACTTCGCATGAGAACAAAGATGAGTGTTAGCAACAAACACCCTTTGCAAGAACGTGTTTCTGTGTAAAACGTAAGACCGAAACACGATAGTTTGCAGGTGTCGCCGCCAGTAACGTCACAAGTGTGCGGAAAGCGTCATAACTTATTTTGAGACTTTCAAGGACGGCCGATCAGTTTTACTTCTGGTCCATTTTGAATTCTCTAGTTGTGATTTACTTGACTTCATTCTTTGTTTGTGAAAGCGATGCGGCGTCTGCAACACGTGGGTCCTCTGAGGGTTATTTGCATGCTTGAAATGGACAGTATATAGTCGCCAATACGTTCCATGTTACACAGTCTGTGCTTAGCAAACTATGGAACAAGTGCCAAGAAACCCCAAATGTTGCCGATTGAACCCGTTCAGGACATCCCTGGTCAAAGACGAAAGTACAGTAGATAGATCAGAAACGAGGCTCTACGAAATCGAGTTCCAATTGCTGCAAACATTCACCAGGCTACGGGTAAGACAGCTCATCACTATTCTCACTATTACAAATCGACATATTACCAAAATATGCCGATCGTGAACACACGTTTTTCAGCTTGAGACCACATGACAATTTTGGCGATGGATTGGCTGTGGTGTCTTAACTAAGAACTGAGCAACCCTCCCTTCGAATTTGACAGTACTATTATACTGACTCGCCTTGCTTGGTGTTTGAGTCGATGTTTGATCTTGTAGGACGACATCATCAATGCTCACCTCCAACAGCACACCATCCAGAATGTCTTGAACAGTAATGAGCCTCGACTCTTTCCCCATGCACATGACAGGGTGACATGTACGTCAATGTCACTGGCGCAGACCTCGTAAGATGAACTTGGCAAGGCTCTGGCGAGAATCATTCGCATGAATGGATACTTGACAAGACATGAAGGTATTACGCACTACTGATCCCCAAATCAATAAATATAAATTTCATTTTTTGGGGTGGCGTTTTGGTCTGGCGTTGCAGCTTGACGTTTTGCATAGGCTTTGTCAGCTGGCTGTTTGAAACTGGCATCCTGGGACGTCACATTTGCCTGGCGGTGACAACTGACAGCTGTTCTTTACCACAAAGAAATAAACATGAATGTATTAGTGGAATTGAAGGTATTGCAAATCTGCAACAGATAAATGCAAACGATTGTGACTTTAATTATATGGTTATCTGGTCGACAGAGCTGGCTCAATCATGGAAGGATGTTTGTAGATTATATTAACTGAGTTCATCTCTTCATGCTCACCAATTTACTCCAGAGAAGCGACAGGCATTCATCCACTTTATATGTCCTGTAGATAGTTATTGAGAATATAGATTGACTACTTGTTATAACGCAGGTTATACTGATTCGAATACTTAGGCTGGCGTGATCAGTTAAAGCAAATGACACATTCTTCCAATAACAGGGTGTCACTGACATTATGCGCAGACAACAATAATAGTAAGAAACGTTGAATGTGATATTTTTACATCCAGAGAAGGGCAAGGGAGGTGTGTGCATGCCATGAAAATAACGGACGAAGGTTGACATGTGCGTTTTGCTCAATTCGATTGGAAAAACTTTGAAACTCCATTGTATCTTTCTTTGGCCTCCATACGCTATTCTGACCCGTGTAAACAATGAGTGCTGCCATAAATGGGTCTACTTCTTCTTCTTCGGTTATATGCTTTGGAGGTCGCTTTCGCCCGCTGGCATTTCGGCAGACCTATCCCGCCTTGGTTTCGTGGGGTGTCCCTCCTTGGGACTCGTGGGGGTGGCTGTGGTGTCCCTCTTTGGGACGCTTGGGTCTAATTTGTAGGTAGGACTTTATATAAACCACAGATTGGTATATGGGTGCATCTATTTCATTCAGATTGAAACGGCTAAACCGACTGGACAAATGTGAATCAGAAGCGGCATGACTTTTGTGAGTGGCATTTTAGAATCAGTATGGTTTTACGCCACTTTTAGCAATATTCCAGCAATATCACGGCGGGAAACAATAGAAATGGGCTTCACACATTGTACCCATGTGGGGAATCGAACCCGGATCTTCGGTGGGACAAGCCAACGGTTTAACCAGTAAGCTACCCCACCGCCCCTGATTTTGGAAGTTGGAGAGTACAATACTGACCCTGCATTTTGTGAGTGCGACGCCTCGATACAGATACCTGAACCATTGCCTTCCATTCCTGCAACTGAAACCTCGCATACACAAAATAAATCCATAAATTTCAGAAGCGCCATGTCAAAGTATACTCCCGCTTTTTCAGTATTTCAGTTGTACAAGAGTGTTTAATATGTACACAAGGCAAGGTTAGCATCATGAATGTTCTGGGGATATTGTTTGAGTGCACAATATCATATATCCAAAACTATTTATAATCCCTTTCCTTTTTGTTCAATATACAGTGAGGCAACTGTATTATGTGGAAGTACTCAAACATATTTTCCTTTTCTCTAAAAGCGCAATTATCTATATTCAAGACTTTCTTTTAACACACAAAGCGGTTGTTTTATGGTGACTGTAGTAGCTATCAAAAGAGCATATACCAGTCGACAATTTTCGTAATACAAGACCAAAGCTAAAGTTGTTTCTGTTCAAGAGTAAAAAAGAAGTAAATCTCGGTTGAATGGCCTTTTATTATTGACCAGGGAAAATTGGTTTATATTTTTAGTGCTGCTGGCTTTTGAGTGGGCTGCTCTTGTCTGAACACAAAGTCGATTTATCGGATCAATTTACATTTGATATATCTTCTTCTGCAAAGACCCTAAAAACATATACACTCATTAAATCAAAATGTTCTTGGAAGGAACATTAAGGCATCTAGTTACACTGATTTTAGACCTTGGGTAGTAAATAAAATAACTATTTATTTGTAGTTAAATAGGTTACAATGTAATGAATGTGTTTATGTTCTGAAGATATAGGCCACGCCGACTAGAAAAATACTGATTTTGGTTTATTGGAGCTTATTGAGCTGAACAATGAATTGTTTTCGTAATTGTCAACAATCATTGTGGTAGTTATCAATTAGTTAATTTCTAAATTTGAAATCGAATTCGCACACTTTAACTTTTAATTGATACAAAAATAAGCTCATTGTTTTAAATGTTCGAACAATCTGGTGTGCATATATAGCTTAAATCAGGTCATTGTTTCAATACTTTTGCACGACACACTCTGGAAATACCAAATGGTTCATCGACAGTTTTACCTTAAGAGTCCAATTTGCAACAAGATCATTTCCAATTTTAACGTTGAAGTGAAACAGTTTGCTTCAGCGACTATTGATTAAACCTGCCAATATTCTGTAAACTGCTTGGGACAACCATACATCCACCGGGGGCAACTGATAACGGAGATATAACATACCGAACGAACAGATACCGAATTGTTCTTGAAATTTGCATTTACAATTCTGATCCAATATATTAGACAACACAAATTCAATGTTTCAATTGGTTGTTACATGGTTACTTGTAAAAGCGTGTGTTGTCACGTTGAGCCCTTGATCGATTCCCCACAGAAGAAGAAGAAGAAGAAGGTTATTTGGTATCACAGGACAAAGAGTACAATAACCTAAAATATTCCTTTTGCGGGTGGGACAAAGCTATCCTTTGTAAATACACTATATTTAATGCATTTAACAGACAATACTTACAATACTTCAGATTCTCCATAGATGCAGTATGTGGAGCTCACTGCTGGTGTTCCAGGAACATGATATTGCTGGTATATAATGCTAGTTCAATCAACTCTCTTTCACAGAGTTGAACAAGACACGTATATATTTTTAATTCTTTTTTTTAAATACATTTTTCATTTCGTAAGGTATTTTGAGAATGCAATATAGCGTTTCGAAAAAATTTCGCTGTTCATCAAGTTATAGGAAGAATAATCTCTCTTCAAGATATGTGTACATTTTTTAAGGTTTGAGAAACACATTCAGTCGTTTGATGTAGAGCTGAGTTACATGCATATTAAACTTCCAGAATTAAAAAACTGCATAGTTAAGTTTCAAATGTTAACCATGAGGCTGTTACATCCAACATTAAAACCACACGATGGTGAAAGTCAATACCAGCCGGGCCAACGAAAGTATGCTTTCATGTTTGATAGTGGCCCAAACTGGAACAAACGTGAAGTGGTCATGTTTGATAGTGGCCCAAACTGGAAGAAACGTGAAGTGGTCATGTTCGATAGTGGCCCAAACTGGAAGAAACGTGAAGTGGTCATGTTCGATAGTGGCCCAAACTGGAAGAAACGTGAAGTGGTTGTTCCACGGCGATTAATCGCGTGGGAGTACATAGTTGTATTTTGGATCCTTGAGTCAACTGTATGTCGAGAACTGTGCCCAGCCAATTAACTAACATTTGTAATTTGATAACATTGCAATTTTTAAGTCAAATTGAAATTCCATGTGCATGTTTTCTTTTGCCAAGAGTTTATTAACTAAAGTGCCGTTGATGAAATGAAGTGAAATGCCGATCTGTATTATGGAAATTCTGACAACAGACTTTGGAGAAAGAAAGGCACTGTTTCATAAACAGCAATGACTTCATTACATTTGTAACTTTTTGTCAAGTCGAAATTTTAAGTGTCTGTTTTCTTTTGCCTTGCAGTTTATTAAGTAAAGTGGCATTGATCCAGCGGTTTGAGTTTTGGAAACATTGATGACAGTCTTGGATATAGAAATCCCCAAACGAATAGCGATGTCCATTATAATGCGCTATTTGAAGATTTGACAGAAATTGAAAGAATACATCTACTTCGTGTTAATGAAGTCGACATTATATAAGAAAACTATGCAAGCCTTCAAAGTTCTACTCTGTATCGGATTGTGACGTCACATTTTCAGTCTCATAATCTGTGTGACGTCATAAACTGCCAGTTTATGACGTCACACAGATTATGACACTTAAAATGTGACGTCACAATCTGATACAGAGTCAACATTTCAAATTCTCAAATGTCTAAAGGTTAGGTCCCCAGACACGATTTATCTATGTGTTGTGAACATATTTGTATTGTAAGAACAGTGGCTCAAAATTAAATCTGGTCTTTCAGTAATCGTCGGATACATTCTTGGTTGTGAGAAAATGCTTCGTATGAAATAGAAATGTTATGTCGTTTCTAGTCGCTACTGTCATTATAACTTCATCAGCGTCTGTAAATAAGCAGCAAACTCACCATAACAAACTGCGTTAAAAGCGTGTACTTGTTGTTACGCTGCCTTGTAATGCATTGATGGCGACTGCCTCTGTGTTTTAGTGAATCGAGAACCAGAAGGTGGATGGCTGGATCCCATAATTATGACTGGGAAAAACCTACTTTCGATGTTAAGGCAGACAAAACGCATTGGTCAGCCGGGGGTCAAGATACTACATCGGAATGTTTAAGCCCTATCCAGAATAGTGCGGTGTAATTTGACCCACATAATTAGGGAAAGTCCTGGAAGCTTTTTGTTATAAAAGGGCACCAATATTGCTATAGTCAGTCGTTAATGTGGGTCTTTTCCCACATTAAAGTGACACGGCGTAATATAACTTTTACCTTTATACAATCCCCTTGTAGCGCCTTGAGCAGGCATATCTGGCTGGATTGCGCGCATTATAAATGCACATTTATTATTATTTATTATTATAAGTGGAATACTGTTAAAATCAGTGTTTAACCAACCTACTCATTACTTACTCTATGTAACTCAACTAATTGACATGTGTATGTTTTAATACTTTCCAGTAGTAGGGAGAGGATACAAAATGTCCTTTCTATTAAAAGGAGATTCACTAGTCACATATTGGGAAATCAATCAAACGGTTCACAGTGGCGCATAACAGCATGTTTTTAAGGTGTCTTCCCTTTGTAAATATTTCAGCACATCTAAAATATACATCAAAAGGAAAACATCAGTCCGTTTAGGATTTGCCGTGGGCGATACGCAACAAGGTATAAACAGGGAATTACTTCACTTTTTGTCTGATAATCTTACAACGTTGTTTTCATTTCATATTTCATTTTGTTTTCTTTTTGTTTATTTGTGTGTGTGTGTGTGTGTGTGTGTGTGTGTGTGTGTGTGTGTGTGTGTGTGTGTGTGTGTGTGTGTGTGTGTGTGTGTGTGTGTGTGTGTGTGTGTGTTTGTTTTGGGCTTTTTATTACAAGGTGTATACTTTCTTTTGTACGTCAATTTATTTACCCTTGTTTAGAATATGAACGCGTGCAGGGCATGTTTAGATCTAAACATGTTTAATAATACGTATGAACCTCGAGCGGAATACGCATCGGTGATTTCTGTCTAAACACGTTTCGGGCCTAAACACTGGAAATGAGCGGTCTTTCCACAAGCTAAACACAACCGAAACATCCCCACAATCTGAACGTGTTTAGAGTTTCACATGGTAATGACAAAATGCATAACACATAACATTGTGTACCATCGTTGTGTATCGTGGGTGTGTTAAATTATCAAAACATGTAAACAATTGACTAGCCTCTGCATGTGTTTATGACGCTTTCTATTTAGACCGGTTTAGCAGTAAGCTCAACCCTGAACATGTTCAGATCACAGTGCTCTCAAATTATTTGAGGGTTACGTTCTGGATCAAAACTCATTTTGCACAGACTGAATGAACAGTCTGTAGTTGGCAATTACAATTTACTTTCAAAGCGAGAATATTTCAACATGTGATACTTCGAGCTGTGCAGTAAAAGCAACTTAACCAATGCATCCCTAAAAGATGAACACAAGGACTGATACAGATGGTGTTCATCGATACCCCGACCTCAACGCTGATTCTCCGGGTCTTACTGCGACATGGAAAAGTAATGCGTTTAATAAAGACTGCCAAAGACGACAATAAACTGATACGAGCTCTTAAGTATGTTCTTTTAGATCAAAATAAATACAAACGTCAGCTGCGATTATTGATTAAGTTGCACGAAAAGGTTTTCTTTTTGGGTTTCTTTATCCCCTTATTCCACCGAGTTTCTATTCGGAGCTTACCTCTCCCTTTGTCATTAAAGATATCGATTTAGAAAAAGCGTGCAGAACCATTTTCCGTTGGACAACAGCCTCAAAGAAATGTCGCCTCAAGCCGAGATCAACACATCTGTATAAATTCCTTAATTTGAGTATTCGGCGCCAAGACTGTTACATGTAAAGAACTCAGTATTTCGTCTCTAAGATGGTGTCGAAACCGATCCTGTTGATTCAGCCATACTAAATGTCAGTGAAATTAAAATCAATAACTTTCACTTTCATTTAAACATGGACACAATGTAAAACCCAGTTTTGTTGTGGGTTGGTTGAGGGTGGTGCGTTTGTTGTTTGCTTTGTTTGGGCTTTTTAATTATGATTATTTTTCTCAAAAATTATATTTTAGCAACAACAAAGTCGTGAATATTTCTTGAAATTTTTCCATGGTTTTTCAAGACAGAAGAAACATTTCACCTTGTATCTCAGTTTTCGAATGAACAATAAAG
>VKKT01000732.1:35000-48528 GCA_008038995.1 Haliotis laevigata
GAGTGAGTGAGTGAGTAAGTGTCATCAAGAACCTGCATCAGCATCAAGAACAGTGTTCCATATAAAGGCTTATTAAGGTTTGCTCCTATAGTACTTGATTCTGTGGAGCCCTAGGCACTTTTAGTTTTCATTGTTAGGTATGACACTGGCTCTTAGCCCCACTGATTAATTTCAAGCACAAATGTATATTACTTATATACAAACTAACCCTTAACCTAGCTTCATGTATATTTAAGCATCATGTTTTCTTTTATCATGAACAGAGCTGGAGGCAATTGCTTCACATGCAGTTAATAATACCACTCATGGTTATTAATGCCCTGTCATGTAATTTATCATTCAAGTTAAATATTTGATAACCCTGGTTCTGCAGGAATAATAATCGTAGGGAAACTCCATCTTACAACTTGATAGCCAACAGTGTCAGAAGTGCACTGTAGTTTTAAAATGTGACAAAACTTCAAACTTCATTATAATCACAAAACAGATACGATCACCTACGATGCTAGAAACCTCCTTTAACAAATCACAGTGTTTGAGTGGCTGCTGCTGCTGCTGCTAATGACGCTGATGCTACAGTCTGAACAGAGCACAATAACCCGTTGACTTATTGGCAGCACTTCAAGAATGTAAAAACAAACTGAAAAAACAAATTAGAATTATGTTAATATTGGACCAACTGCAAACAAACTAAAGGTTGTGTTTTTCGTAAGTCAAGAGGTTATGTAATCTGTGCATCACAGTTTTGTGGAGTTGTATGATGCCTGAAGTACACAGACTGACAGACTCAGCGAGTCTGGCTCATGGTGCAAGCTAACTCACTGAAATCCTTCACCTGCCAAAAAGATGCCTTATATTTCCATACATTATACCATTGATTACCCAACAGTCCACCCTCATTCATGTCATGTTAACTATGCAAATATACTGAGTTAGCGAGTTAGTATATATACTGAGTTAGTTTGGTTTGGTTTCCTTCGAACAGATCTCAGCAACATCACAGCCTGCCAGTTCAATGTGAAAGGCAAGCCTGAATGATACACTTGTAAAACTGAATTAATTTTCCACACCTTGCACTTTCCAGTCGCTTTTTAATCTACGACATAGCAAATGAAATAATTAGTTCATATCCCAATTGCAAAAGTGAGTGAGTGAGTTCAAATTTATGCCGATTAAAGCAATACTCCAGCAATATCCTGGCAGAGAACACCAGAAATGGGCTTCACGCATTGTACCCATGTGGGGAATAGAACCCAGGTCTTCGGCGTGACAAGCAGACACTTTAACCACTAGCCTACAGACACACACACACAACTCCCCACAAATATTAACTTTTGACTTTTGTTCAGGCTTGTATATTGATGACATATTTGACTCTAGACAACAGAATGGAATAATTATTCAAATTAAATGAATTAGATATAATCAAGCAATACTCCTTTACATGAAACAAAACGTTTTACTGGGTTTCAGAACTGACATAAGAATTGAATTACCACAAAAAGAAGATCAAATCAATCCAAACTACAGAAAAAGAAGATCCCATCCATCTAAACCAACAAGAACGATCTGATATACCAAAAGAACACAAATCTAAGATCAAATTGGACCTTAATATACATGTATATCAACTGGCGCAATGTGAAAGATATCATTAGATATTATCTTAATTACAACTGTCACTAATGGAGCAGGAATCAATGCTCCATCCTGAAACAAGGACACGGCAACCTGTCCCTCCCTCTGCGCTCTTCAGACAGGGAGGCTGATTAGCTGCACGAGATACGTAAGTCAAAACAGAATACACCAGCCACCAGACATAGTGCATCTGCATAGCAGCGCCCACACATGTATTTTAGCTCCGAACCCAACTATGCAGACACACACAATCCATGACCACTGGTTGATCAACCCCCACGTCTGTTTGTCTGCCAATCTACATCTCTGTTATGTCTGCATCGCAAGGACATGCAGAATAACACAAGCTAGGCAGTGCAGTAAACATTGTCTGCTGCACATGCATGCGCATACATGCACATACATGCTGCAACAGGTGCAGCAAGTGGTTGACCTGACACTGCAGTACCTACTCACAAGGACACCCTTTCAAAAGACACATAGGCGGTTACAGTCTGGTTCTGTGGAACGCCCTTTTGAAATTTCAGACACTGTGTATCATAATGTGATTTTATATGGTAACAGTAGCCTGAATCACTCCTTAGCAAATGGATGAACTCACTTTTAAAGCAAGCTGTATGTGTCCCTGTGAGATCTGAAGTCTTTGTAGACGCGAGATGCATCTTTAGATCTGCTGCCAGTTTTTCACTCCTATGTAAACACCGGTTGCAGCTTCTGCGACATCAAGCTATGGCAGAAGACTGGAGATCAGACTTATGCTCATATACCACATATACCACACCACATATACCACATATACCACACCACATATACCACATATACCACACCACATATAGCACAAATACCACATATACCACATATACCACAAATACCACATATACCACATATACCACATATTCTAGACCAGAGACACAGACAAAATGTACTTTGAAATACAGTGACATACCCAGGTTTTATTTTTTGTGGAAGTCTGGAAATTGGGATACATTCAGTGAAAAGATTCAGGAAAGTTGTTTTACACGTGAGGAAGCACTATTCATGCAAATGGTATATCTCTACAGTATGTAGACAATGGAAAAGCAAAAGTGTTTGTTTGTTTGAGGTTTAATTGCATTCAAAAATATAGCAGCTATAATGGCAGCAGTCTGCAAATAATTGAGTTTGGACCAGACAATCCAGTGATCAACAGCATGAGCATCAATATAACGGTCCAGTACGACATGCATGGGTTGCTGAAGACCAATTCTAACCCAGAGAACCAGCAATAACTAATAATGATTGGGTGCTAATGACAATCCAATGATTTTCCATTGACTTCCCGGGATACAATAACAAGCATCAACCAATTCAAACCTGGTCGTCCCTTCTTATGTCAAGTCCTTTCTAGTCATCTCTTAATACTATTCTGTAATATTTAAATACATAAAATACTGAAGTATTAGTCTCAAACAAACAAGGCCAATGCCACCATGGAATTCACAGTGTGTGGCCCTGAATTGTCTTGTCTGTTGGTGTGAATCACCTGCTGTCTTCACGTCTCAGACATAGTCTCAAATGGTCAGACAGTACCTTCCAAAACAGTCCTCGCACATCTGGACCAGTGGTAATGGGTTGATATCAAACAGACAAGGCTGGCCAACATAATCAGAGGACCATTCAAGTCTGATTAAATGTCAACAAGAGTAGTTTATTGTGACACCTAAAAGTTGCTTTTTGATATGGTGTGCAAAAATAACCACGGAGGTGAAACAGTACATTTCTAAATCTGTCTTTAGTGAGGGTATATTACTTTATTTCATTTGTACAATCCTCAATCTAATAGTGCTTTTGCTAGCACCACATACCAAAGAGTAGCACAGGCCCGCTTTGGGAGTAAAACTTGATTTGATTATGCAAACTGACATTTTTGTAAAATGATGTTGGAAAAAAATATCTTTTTTTACTTGTACCATATTTATTCCTGTGTATTGTTCAGGGCCCCGTTTCTCAAAGCGATTGTAGCGCTAAGATGATCGTAACTCCCATACTTTAACAGAGACTTACGACTGTCGTAGCGCTANTTGTATATTGATGACATATTTGACTCTAGACAACAGAATGGAATAATTATTCAAATTAAATGAATTAGATATAATCAAGCAATACTCCTTTACATGAAACAAAACGTTTTACTGGGTTTCAGAACTGACATAAGAATTGAATTACCACAAAAAGAAGATCAAATCAATCCAAACTACAGAAAAAGAAGATCCCATCCATCTAAACCAACAAGAACGATCTGATATACCAAAAGAACACAAATCTAAGATCAAATTGGACCTTAATATACATGTATATCAACTGGCGCAATGTGAAAGATATCATTAGATATTATCTTAATTACAACTGTCACTAATGGAGCAGGAATCAATGCTCCATCCTGAAACAAGGACACGGCAACCTGTCCCTCCCTCTGCGCTCTTCAGACAGGGAGGCTGATTAGCTGCACGAGATACGTAAGTCAAAACAGAATACACCAGCCACCAGACATAGTGCATCTGCATAGCAGCGCCCACACATGTATTTTAGCTCCGAACCCAACTATGCAGACACACACAATCCATGACCACTGGTTGATCAACCCCCACGTCTGTTTGTCTGCCAATCTACATCTCTGTTATGTCTGCATCGCAAGGACATGCAGAATAACACAAGCTAGGCAGTGCAGTAAACATTGTCTGCTGCACATGCATGCGCATACATGCACATACATGCTGCAACAGGTGCAGCAAGTGGTTGACCTGACACTGCAGTACCTACTCACAAGGACACCCTTTCAAAAGACACATAGGCGGTTACAGTCTGGTTCTGTGGAACGCCCTTTTGAAATTTCAGACACTGTGTATCATAATGTGATTTTATATGGTAACAGTAGCCTGAATCACTCCTTAGCAAATGGATGAACTCACTTTTAAAGCAAGCTGTATGTGTCCCTGTGAGATCTGAAGTCTTTGTAGACGCGAGATGCATCTTTAGATCTGCTGCCAGTTTTTCACTCCTATGTAAACACCGGTTGCAGCTTCTGCGACATCAAGCTATGGCAGAAGACTGGAGATCAGACTTATGCTCATATACCACATATACCACACCACATATACCACATATACCACACCACATATACCACATATACCACACCACATATAGCACAAATACCACATATACCACATATACCACAAATACCACATATACCACATATACCACATATTCTAGACCAGAGACACAGACAAAATGTACTTTGAAATACAGTGACATACCCAGGTTTTATTTTTTGTGGAAGTCTGGAAATTGGGATACATTCAGTGAAAAGATTCAGGAAAGTTGTTTTACACGTGAGGAAGCACTATTCATGCAAATGGTATATCTCTACAGTATGTAGACAATGGAAAAGCAAAAGTGTTTGTTTGTTTGAGGTTTAATTGCATTCAAAAATATAGCAGCTATAATGGCAGCAGTCTGCAAATAATTGAGTTTGGACCAGACAATCCAGTGATCAACAGCATGAGCATCAATATAACGGTCCAGTACGACATGCATGGGTTGCTGAAGACCAATTCTAACCCAGAGAACCAGCAATAACTAATAATGATTGGGTGCTAATGACAATCCAATGATTTTCCATTGACTTCCCGGGATACAATAACAAGCATCAACCAATTCAAACCTGGTCGTCCCTTCTTATGTCAAGTCCTTTCTAGTCATCTCTTAATACTATTCTGTAATATTTAAATACATAAAATACTGAAGTATTAGTCTCAAACAAACAAGGCCAATGCCACCATGGAATTCACAGTGTGTGGCCCTGAATTGTCTTGTCTGTTGGTGTGAATCACCTGCTGTCTTCACGTCTCAGACATAGTCTCAAATGGTCAGACAGTACCTTCCAAAACAGTCCTCGCACATCTGGACCAGTGGTAATGGGTTGATATCAAACAGACAAGGCTGGCCAACATAATCAGAGGACCATTCAAGTCTGATTAAATGTCAACAAGAGTAGTTTATTGTGACACCTAAAAGTTGCTTTTTGATATGGTGTGCAAAAATAACCACGGAGGTGAAACAGTACATTTCTAAATCTGTCTTTAGTGAGGGTATATTACTTTATTTCATTTGTACAATCCTCAATCTAATAGTGCTTTTGCTAGCACCACATACCAAAGAGTAGCACAGGCCCGCTTTGGGAGTAAAACTTGATTTGATTATGCAAACTGACATTTTTGTAAAATGATGTTGGAAAAAAATATCTTTTTTTACTTGTACCATATTTATTCCTGTGTATTGTTCAGGGCCCCGTTTCTCAAAGCGATTGTAGCGCTAAGATGATCGTAACTCCCATACTTTAACAGAGACTTACGACTGTCGTAGCGCTACGATRGCTTTGAGGAARGGGGCCCAGGAGAACAATTGACTTGCCTTTGCATGTGTGTGTGATGGAACCATTTCACCTTCCACTTACACCTAGCTTTACGGGCAGCATACACTTTCCCTAGGTGAATGTGGATCGAAATGCCCGTCATATGTGAAAGGGAAGGTGAATCACCTAGCTTTACTGGCAGCATACACTTTCCCTTCCACTTACACCTAGCTTTACGGGCAGCATACACTTTCCCTTCCACGTACACCTAGCTTTACGGGCAGTATACACTTTCCCTTCCACTTACACCTAGCTTTACGGGCAGCATACACTTTCCCTTCCACATACACCTAGCATCACCACAAGTTGAGTGTGATGCACGAACACAAGCTTATGACATGGTTTTAGCAGAAGTTTCTAATGATTAATGAAGTGGTTATCCCTCTTTTATTGATTTGCACGCATATGTGTTCATAGCACCTGATTTTTTCATCATCATCAGTATTCTAAGATAACAGTTTCTCACATGGTAGAAATACTCTTGCATAATCTGGATCTGTGGGGAACTAATTGACATTGCAACATTACAGGGAGTGTTCATGGAAGCAAGTACTTTGTAAACTTGTACTCCGAATGCATAACTGTACTTTCCTTCCCAGCACGCCATACACTCTACCAACCCAGTTGAGCACCCACCTGTAAGAAACAGTAATAGCCAGCTGTCCATCTCTATATATCCCTGCCACTTCTCCCCTTCTTCATATACATGTAAAAACATACACTGTTTTATTATAGCAAAGGTTGAAATACATGGTCTCTGTTCAAATATACACGCACATTTACTGGACACAGGAGTCAACAAATCAACACGTCTCCGTACCTCCATTACGACGGAGCTATGGCTGGCTTGCTGATGCTATGTTGATCATCCTGGCTATGTTTGTCTGCTTCAGCTCCCTAACTTGTTTAGAAAGTTCGTTAATAAGCAATTACAATGAGGAATGGACACTTGGAGGTACAGCATTAGCTTCTGTTTTCTTTATATCAAACAGTCTTCGTTCAAACCAAACACGAACTGACGCCAATAATACACAAAGGCATCCTTCTGATAATGACACACTTTCCGAAAGAAATACAACCATTTAACTTGCTTGCTTGCATAATCACCAAGAGAGGGATATTTAACAGAAAAAAAATTAATCTTTAAGAACCTTGAGTGGCACTTGAAGGTTTGTAGTTCACTAACAACATATTATGGGTTCACATTCCGAAGAACGGAAGAAGTTCTCTACATATACTGTACATCATCAGATATGTGCAGAGTCATCCCTTCATCACGTAAAGTTGATATCAGACTATCATATTAGTGTTGCTCACATTAATTCAAGAAAAGTAAGCCTGGATTAGATCAACCAGTGGTTGAGAGTATGAGCTTCCTTCCACATTAGTGGGGCAAGCAGTATGGTCACAACTACAGCCTGTTTAGATGGCACACAGAAACGCCACAAAATGAGTTCACTAAAAGGGCACACAGGATTTCCAAACAGGAGTCGGCTCTTTGTGCACAAAAGAAGGTCCCATCAAGAGCCTGATGACCAGGCACACAAGATTATTCGAGCAAGAGCCATCTGAGACACACACTCAGGTCCTAACACCAGCCATGTCATGGGTCACAAAACAAGGTTCATCAAGAGCATGCTCATAGGGACACAAGAAGGTCACATCAAGAGCTAACTTGTGGGACACACAGAAGGTCCTAACAAGAGCCTTCCAAGATGACACACAGAAATGTGCTAACAACCAGCTTGTGTGCACACAGAAATGTCCCAACAACATCTCATAGGGTCCACATTATTGGATATGTGTTTCATCCAATGTCTCATCTGTTAATCTACTGCCTGCATCTTTGTAGCTATGATTCCAACAATTAGATTCCAGGTTGAACTAAACTTTGTGGCTTACAGTTTGTTAGTTTGTTAGTGAACGCTGTGCTCAGCACTATTCCAGCTATATGATGGGAGGCCTATAAATAATTCACCAAGTCTGAACCCCTGAACCAATTGGTTAATAACATCTGGATAGCTTGCTTAACATCAATGTTAACCTTAAATACCCAGGTAGCTGAGGGGTACAATTATATATCTGCTCCAACATCATACATGCGGTCATTACCAACTTTAACAAAACTGGACTTTCCTCTCCTGGCTGAAGTTTTGAAATGAGACACAGTCCAATCAGCCAGCATGGCAATCACACCAATCATATTTTTGTAAAAGACAAATCAGATTGGTGACCTCTTCCATCCATCCATTCAAAACGTTTGCCTAACATCCAAGTCTGTTACACTATAAAGTCATTCACTCCGTCACTGTTCAACATCCGCCCACCTTGAACCTTCTCCGGTTCATATTCTGATCACACAGCTATCACTTCCTGAATGAAATGAGTTCTCACCTCTTCGCACACACATTGAGATGTTTTTCATGTAATGGAAAAGTATACCAATATGATAAGACCTGAATTAAGATAACTGTGCACTGGAGATATAAAATGAAAATAGTTCAATTATCAGCTCTGCCGTCAGCGAACAACAGTCAAAGTCAGTTCAATTCGGTGTAAGACTTGGCTAAACCTACACCTAGTTTTAACTGAAAGCATCAGACCTATCCTGTCGACCAATAATCACAAATCATGATATATTTTATTACCTTGTCTGTCTGTTAGGTTGGTGAGAGTAGGAGGTGGAGCAAGGTCCATAGAATCTGATAGCATTAGCAGGCGTGATGAAGAAAGCAGACGCAAGGAGCAGACGTCTGAATTGACAGTACAATACACTTACCATAGGTGTAAACTTCAAGTACAAAATGATCTAATATTCATTCACATAAAAAATAGGTACAAAGGACCTCTGAATGTTAAGGAAATGAATAAGTAATAAAGATAAGGACTTCACCCTGAATGATTTAAGGGGAGATAAGTCATCTCAGTTAGCTCTAAGCAGCACCTGTTAAGTTATTGCAGAAGAGTGATTACAAGCTACTGTCTGTAACAACGAGGAAAGATTGGTTTTTTTATGTGAACACAACATTGACATATCTGTATAGTTCTGTTTTGAAAGGAACCCTTGATAGAAGACATCCGAACTTATGACTATGAATGAAATGCTAATCATCATTTCGTCTTGTCCAGACAACAATGGCAGATTGTTAAAATGTCTTTGTATGAAAACATGCAATGTCTAGTCAGCGTATATATGTAAATAAATTTTCATTAACTAACACTGATGATATTCCCTGTACATCAGTGTTTCTGCTGGGTTTTTTAACAGCCGGTCACCATGTCTGATGTTCTCCTAATTTACTGGTCCTGCACGAAATCTACCGGTCACAGTCGCGATTAAATTTCCATAATTTACTAGGTTTTAGTTTTGAAGACTGATTGCCACTTGAACTTGAATAATTATTTTGCCCTTTACTGTTGTTTGTTTTGTCATCCTCAATAGCTGAAACCTTGTGTTTACCTCCAAAAACATGTAGAGTGCGTTGTCTGCCATTTAGACGTATTTAAACGATCGGATAACATTGTTATTTTCCATGATTTCCCGTGACAACAGTAATTATAGTGATGTTTCAAGGTACCAAATACAGTGATCATTTCCAAATAACTGTCAAACTGACCAATCACACTGCGATTAGTATAATGAATTTAGAAGGAAACCTTATCTCACACGACAATCGTAATCGCCAATTTTATTATTAGAGGATTATTTTAGCGATTTTATTTAAGTTTGGTAACATTTTAAGCAGGACAAAAAATAGTTTGGATATTTTACCGGTAACCGATAGCCTCCAAATTTATCGGTCCTGGGCAATTTTTACCTGCCAAAATCCGGTATATACCATAGAACAGACACACTGTACTTGTCTTTTGGGTCTTCACATGATCCCTCATCCATATTCATGGCTGATGTATGTCACCTGGACGTTGATGGTCTCATTGTTTTTTGTCTTAATTTATATTCCGATCAGAGCAGATCCAAAAATTACCAAAAAACACCTTATAAATAAACCTTATATTTATAGAAACATTAAAACCAATTCTGTATTGGGTATTAGGCACATAGTTTTATACATCAGAGCTTTAGTAAACATTTTGGTTGCATCTGGGCATGACCAGCTACAACTTGATTTACACTAGACCTATGGACTAGTCTTAAATAAGACAAGTTTCTAAAACTGTGTCAGGGCATATGGAGATATAAAATGGCTTAAGTTCATTATCATCTGAGATAGTTCCTACAATTCCTTATTATTTGCAGGACGGAGAACAGTGAAATTATGAGAATAAACTTCCTTACTTGAAGTTTTCAACAGAATACGAAACAGACCATGTCATTTATATTTTTAAGTGTTTGAGTTATTCTATCTTCACTGATACACAAGCATTCAATTTCTGATGTTTTAATAAAAATAAGCTTCACTCATCAAAACTCTACAAAAACATCCAAAGTGCCTCGAGTTAAAAATAATCAAAGATTAATGTCTCATATTGCTATTATCTACATAAAATGCAATAAGCTACATATCACATGAATAGGACTTTTGTGTGACAGATGTCAGGAAGTTGTCAAACCGTAATGAGCACTATAAAAGGCAATATTATAAAATAAAACTATAAAGTTCATAAAAATTAAATGATCACATTGCCAATGATTGAAGACAACTAGTCCCCTTACTTCAAAGTCAGCCATAAATGGCTCAAAAGGCTTAATGAGAAAAAAGGTAAACATCTGATAATGACAAAGTCTTATTGTTCTTAGGTCAACATAGTCAGATATAAATGATTGATCTCAATAACTACCTGTCAATCACTCGGCGTGACGACATAGGAGGCAATCGTGAACACACCCCACACACATAAAACAATACTGTGTGCTGGCGTTTTGGTGCCTGACTCCAACGGTGTGGGTTCGAATCCCCGATGGGACTCCACTCAACAAAAGTACTAGAATCTGTACTTTACTAAGAAAGTGTAATGCCCAATATAACATTTGTTAAATATTGTGGAAGCTTCGGGGGCTGAGTGGGTTAGACGGCTGATGTGCTGGCTATTAGATGACTGACTCTTAGAGTGTTGGTTTGAATCCTGGATGGGATGTCACCCAACAAAAGTACTAGAATCTGTTTTTCACTGACAAAGTATAATCCCAAATATAACATATGTTAGAAATAATACTGGTTGTCAGAAGATATTAAGAAATGATTTCAGTCTCTTGATGTCAATATATAAAACTACCTATATTCTCCAAAAAGGTAAAATAAACATCTCAAACATTCTTTAAATCATGCCTCGCATTAAGAGAATAGTGTTAGACCTTGATTAATGTGAAAGATTGGAGTATTCTTAGTTTGCTCAAACAATTACAGAAACATCATATCTGTGACCCCTGCCTTTGTGAAGATGTCAGGGGTTGGAACAGTTCCTAACTTTGCCGTGTGATAAAACTAGATTCACCAGAACAGATTGTGACAAGAATAGTAGCCACAGATTCTAAAGGTGATGCTGGCACACACTGCCAAGAACCAGTCTATAGGAAGTCATCCACGCTACCCAAGACACAATCATTACCCTAAGGAAGGTCCCTGGGAATTGTAAAGGATGCTTAGACTAATACAAAAACATATTTTGCAGTTGTACAAAATTAAAATAATTGTAAGTGATTGAGAAGGTAAATAAGTATATTTGTATTTTCAACAAAATCTGTGGAGATTCTGCAACAGTCAACTACATGGGCTTCAAGTCTGCCATCCTTGACATGTCTGATTACATTCAGCCCCAATTTCATGTATCATTTGCTTAAGTTGTTAGTCAATGGTTTGCCAAACATGATCTTGTACAATTCACTGTGATGTAGCTGGAATATTTCTGACTGTGGCACAGGACACCATTCAGGCACCAATATTCAATAGCAATATTCCAGCAATATCACTGCCAGATACACCAGAAATGAGCTTCACACACTGTACCCATGTGGGGAATTGAACCCAGGTCTTCGGTGTGATAAGCGAACACTTTACCACTAGGCTACCCCACACCCCTATATATGATTACAAAAATGAATGTTTGCTTGCCTGGTTTGATGCTGCCCCATGTTATTTTTATTGTTATTGTCAGTACTAAAACATACCACTGATTTGATCAGGAGGAGCTACATTCTTGAAGAAAATACCCCATTAATTCAAAGGCCAGATGGGCAGTGTGGTAGCCTACTGGTTAAAGCGTTGGCTCGTCAAGCCAAAGACCCAGGTTCCATTCCCCACATGGGTACAATGTGTGAAGCCCATTTCTGGTGTCCCCCGCCGTGATGTTGCTGTAATATTGCTAAAAGCGGCGTAAAACCATACTCACTCAGTCAGTCAAAGGCCAGATAACCTTGACTCTGATTTTAAGTAAGGGCTAGGTGAAGCTGGAGCCCTGAACATTAAAATGGAGAGTCTAGCAGATGGTCCCACATAGTATACACATTACAAGGTTAGTGTCTATGTTACCACCACAATCTCTGGACAAGGGTCACTAATATCTCTATCGATCTGTCATCAACACTTTAAATACTGTCTCCTCTCCGAGTAGCATCACTTCAGACTGGATTAAATCAGCCGGCCATATTGGTTAATTACTTCTTGATGGTGGCTACTCAGCTCAGAGTAGGCTGCACCACTGAGAGTCTGGACCAGTCTTTGTTGCCAGTGTGTAATAATGTGGTCTGTAGTGTGTAATAATGTAGTCTGTAGTGTGTAATAATGTAGTCTGTAGTGTGTAATAATGTGGTCTGTAGTGTGTAATAATGTGGTCGATAGTGTGTAATAATGTGCTCTGTAGTGTGTAATAATGTGGTCTGTAGTGTGTAATAATGTGGTCGGTAGTTTATAATAAGGTGGTCAGTGTCCAAGATATACATACAGGACACATCTGGACATCTGCAGTCATGATCCTTGATTGGGCCATCATCGTGGGACAGCCTAGACCAATCAGAAACGCTATTGGAATCTGATATAAGATAAAAATATGGCAAATAGGGGATGGAAAGACTGAATTCAGCATTATTTGTGCACTCTCGATTCATTGCTTCAATGCACTGTCTCACACTAAGATTCAAGGATGCTGGATGAAAATAGAACTTAAATCATAAGATATAGTTTTGGTTTCTTCCTGATGATTTATTTTTCAAACTTTGTCTGGACCAAGATGAGAGTGAGTAAATGGATTTTGGTTGCTATGCAAGTGCATCATCAGCAAATAAAAAGGGAACTTAGTGTATACAAATTAACTTATGTAAAAAGTAGTGAGGTTTCGATGCTGGAATGAGTGAGGTAGGTTAAGGTTGCTGTGAACAGTATTACAGTTAGGGACCATTCTTAATTGATGGCTAGGTGGTGATTGATGATTTAAAAAAAAATTAATTAATTAATTAATTTATTTATTATTATTTTTCTTCTTTTT
>VKKT01000732.1:174993-189440 GCA_008038995.1 Haliotis laevigata
ACATACCTGCTTAGTAAACTTACTCAATGACATAATACTTAGGCGAGTAAAATGACTGAAATACGCACATATTTGAAAGCAGTGGTTAACGAAAAATGAAATACCCACTCAACATTCATAATCCCCACTCCAAAAAAATACAGTGGGTACAGTACCCACATGAGCTAAATCTTATCTGGAGCTCTGTGGATATCAGAAATGAGCTTATGCCCATGCAGGAATTATGCTGCTACATGACCATGGTGACAAGCACACACTTTAACCACAAGGCTACCCCACTGACCCGAATCCTATCTTGAACCAGATTCATAGATTACATCCAATTTACATTTGAATATGAACTGAGTTTAATGCTTTTTGCAGTGTGTCCTATGTTTTGTTGAGTGATTTTTATTTCTTGCAGTAATTCATACCAATATGCACCAATGATGCCTTACTGCAATTTGACACCATACTGTTATAAATATTATGCTACTTTTAGATTCAAAACCTTCCAATTTATCTTATTGTTAACAAAATCCATCCGTAAGGGACAGCAATATCCCACAGTACTCTTTAGACAATTTAAGGTGGCCCTAAGCCCCATTCCACAAAGACTGACTGACTGAGTTTGGTTTTACACCACTTTTAGCAATATTCCAGCAACATCACAGAGGGGGACACCAGAAATGGGCTTCACTCATTGTACCCATGTGGGAATTAGAACCCGGGTCATCAGCATGATGCGCCAACACTTTAACCACTAGGCCATTCCACACAAAAATTTGTAGCACTTAGGTGATCATAATTTCCATTTCCTAACAGTCTTGTTACAACACTAGTATCACTAAGACCACTTTGGGGACCTGATCCCTGTACATGCAAAAGCTAAGTAAGACTGACCTGGTTTTTGTCCATGGGGTCAATGGGTGCATCATCTTCCAGGAGGATTCGGCACGTCTTCATCCATCCCTTGGATGCAGCCAGATCCAGTGGCGTCCACTGACTGTAGTTCCTGGAATCAAGGGAAAGAGGTATGTCAGAAGAAGTCTCTCACAAAGGAGTTACCCAAAATAGTTTAAACTAGTTTCTAAGAAAGGGCTGGATTCAACCAAACTAATTTCTCAGAGAGGAGTTCAACCTATCAGTTTCCAAGACAAGTGTTCAAAATAAAATTGTTTATGAGGGTTTATGGAAAATAAAATTAAAGCCGACAAGCTGGAGGTACGTGAGAAATAGGTTACTGAGAACAGGAAGCAGCAATTTATCTGATCTTTCACCTGCAAAGTATTTATCAGGACCCTGGGATGCAAGCTGTTCACGTGTGTATGAGAGAGACACGCCATAATCTTTTCCGCTGGACATAGCCAAAACCAATCCTTGAACTCTTTTATATAACATTTAATTTGCTTCCTGAAATTTGAATGCTGAAAAAGAAATTCTGACCACCAAAATATAATTAGCCTTGCATTAAATGTTTGAGAGACAGGTGATTTTTCAAAACAGAGACTGCTAATTAACACTTCTGACTGTAAGGACACAGGCCACGGGACGCCACATACCTGCTGGCAACGTCTGCTCCAAACTCCAGGAGGAGTGCTACTGCCTTGTCATGTCCCTGCATGGCTGCCAGATGAAGAGGAGTGTTGGAGTTCTCATCCTCGTCATTGATGGATGACTTGTCACGCTTCACCAACTCTCTCACATTGCTGAAACAAGGAAACAGTTCATTGGTCAGAAATGGCAAAAACCAAATGGGTACCTAATTCATTAAACTGGAGACTATTTCACTGGAAGTAACATCACACAGTTTTTCATGATTTCACAGCAGTCAAATCTTTGAATGACATTTAGAAGTGATACACATAAGGAAAAGAGTTTCATGGATGTCAACTTCTTTATTATGAGGAACACAATGTTTCAGAGTATATTCCTTACTCCTTCATCAGGTGAGTGATCTTTCTGATGTCATTTAAGTGAAAAACTTGAGTGGAACCATGATTTAGTACATAAACTATGCACTTCCCACAGAAGTCAAGGACTTACTTTGTTCTCCCGAATTTGCCAGCGAGATGTAATGGCGTCTGCTCTTCCTCATTCTTGCTGTCAAGATCAGCACCATTCTCCAGTAATGTCTAGAGAATATGGTCAAAATTAACTATTTACCCCAAAGGAGTCTCAAAAAACAATTCCAACACATGTGGGATAAACATATACATGTAGTTGTCTTACTTATTTTAGTAGCATCCTGAAACGAACAACATGATGCCAGAGTTATGTCCCTTCCTCTCATGTGCTCACTGCATACAACCGGACTCCTGCTTTTTTAGGAATTTTTAACTTTAGTTGGGAAACAGATTTTTTGCTCTCAAAACTTGAAATTGGTGGTTGAGAAAAAACTACTTTCAAATTGTGTTGGGTTTTTTCCCCACAATTCGGTGTCATGATGACAATTATTCACCCAAGGGTTATTACTGTTCTTGCCTTATTCTTTCCTTTCTATGATGCCAATGTACTGCTAAATTGAGATGAAGGAAGAAAGTATATCTCACCACTAAGATCTCGCTGTAACCACTTTGAGCCGCAATATGAAGAGGATCGTTGTCATAGCGATCACTTTGATTGATCAGGCGCTTCACTTGTGGGTAAGACAACAGTTTCTGAAAAACAGAAATATAATCAACTGCAGAATGTACACCAGACATTGTAAACAAATACTTTGTCATGTTTTAGTGATAAACCAATCAAGACCTTACTGAAACATGAAATAATGAAACCAAATATAAAATCTGTTATAACATACTTCAAATTCTGAGAATAGTTCTAATTGGAGCCATGGTTGTTTATGAGTTCTAATAATATTATTCCTAGAATATTTGCAAAGTAAAATCAGTTGGAATTTTACCAAAAGTAAAACACCATGAATAACAGTTTTACCTTCAGCACTGGAGCTTTGTTTTCCTCAGCTGCCAGGTAGATGATGGTTTTGTCATTCTTGTCGACAGCAGTATAATCTGCACCTTTCTGCAACAAGAGCTCCACAGTTTCCACGTGACCGTACGTAACAGCCAGCAGAAGGGGCGTGTAGTTGTCTTTGTCACGTCGATTAATCTTTGCTCCCCTGTTACCATGGAAACATAATTTGTTTACCAGCAAAATACACAGCAACTTGCACTTCGTGCACTACACTGATCCAAGAAATGGATAATCAACAGAAAGCCAATACTACTTGTAATCAACTAAGGGGGAGTGGTCACCTAGCAACTATTTTATCAAAAGGCCAGCTGTCTGACACTTTGATGTGCCTGCTTACAAGAAACCCACTTGATGTGATAGAGTGTCACTGGTTAGGTGGGGCGGTGGGGTAGCCTAGTGGATAAAGCGCTGGCTCGTCACGCCGTCACGCCCGGGTTCGATTCCCCACATGAGTACAACTGGAATATTGCTAAAAACGGCGTAAAACCATACTCAGCCAGTCAGCACTGGTAACGTCATCCTAGCAATACATGCAAGATAACTCTTACTTACTGATCAACAAGATATTTCACAACAGCCAGATGATTTAACTGGGCAGCTTTGTGTAGAGGTGTTGCCTGTTCGTCATTCAACACATCGATACGAGCATTGTTCTCCATCAGTAGCTTGACATTGCGGATGTCTCCCGACATGGCGGCCAGATGGAGAGGATGCATATAGTGTTTCCGTGGGACATTCACATCAGCACCTGCAGAACATCAGAATACTCATAAAAAGTGCAAAATAAAAATCACAAAGTTTCCCAGTCTAAGTAAACTTAGACTCAGTATTATTTGTTACACTGCTATACTGAGTCTAAAAATACCTTGTGGAAGGTCGCGTCAGGTAACCTTTGAGCGACCTATGACCGTCCAATCAAAGGCGGGACGGCCAAACGGATTTAACCAATCAGACAACGACTACTATTTAGGGTTCAGCGGGACTTACAAAATGAATTTTCTCGTCCCCGGTCGCCAACACTGATCTCCCAACAAATGAAAATCCTCATTAAACACTGATATTTGACCTGCAGTATATACGCTTAGGGGTTCCTGTTGACATGGTTATAATTAGCTAATATTTCCGCAAGTTGACATGCTTTAATACTGACAAAGCGCTATTTTCAACGAATGTTTACCCACTGCTGTGGCGTGCATCACTAGGAACCAATCGTACGGAAAATAGCATTCGGAATCGTTCGGGTACAAACTTTTTCCAGGTAAAAGTTCAAAAGGTATGTGCGAATGTCCACTTTCGCAATTTAGTAAGCTGTGTTCTGATTGGTCAAATGGAAAGGTTACCTGACGCTACCTTTCACAAGGTTTTGTTAGACTCAGTACAGCAGTGTAACGAAGTTTACATAGACTGCAAGTTTCCCACATTGTGTTCGGAGTTGAACTTCTTACTTTTGATAAGTAACCACAAAGGTGGTTGTCTTTGACAATATCAGGAGTGAGTGAATGTTGTTTTACTCAACAGTCAACAATATTTCACAATTTCCAGCTGGTATCACACCAGTCAGAAATATGTTAGCTTTAACAAACCACCCAGCAATCTTTCTCACTAGTCAGCAATAGGATAACAGGAAACCTAAGGGACCATTCATAATTTATGGCTAGGGGGGTAATGATTTTTATGGAGAAGCATGTACAATGTGAATGACCCCCCCTAAACTTTATGTACAAAATAAGTGATACCCCCCCATCCCCCGCATGTCATGTACAAAGTCAATGACCTCCCCTTCCCATTATTTCTAAGCATAATTTTAAACATATTTTTATGTACAAAACTGATGACCCCCCTAGCTCACCAGAACAAAATGCGTGACCCCTCCTTAAAATCATCATGACCCCCCTTGCCATAAATTATGAATGGTCCCTAACATGGATCAGGCAAACCACAAACTACACAAAATCAAGCATTCAGATAAGCGTTACTTCTTCACATCCTCGATAGTCTCCAGGGAATATCTTCCGATAAATCTCCACTTGTACCCTGGATGCACATATTGATTGACTCGATAATTGTATTACCTCCCTTTGCTGGCTCCGCCTTCTCACAGAAGCCAATCAGAGCTTTCCACTGTCAACAAAGGTGGCAGTGACACCCGCGAAGATTTGATCGCTGTGCGATTCAGATTTAGGCAATACAGACAAATTGACTGGTCTGAAACCTTCAAAAACATATGCAAGAACTTATTCTACCTCTAAACATTCCTGTTTATCAAAGAATCGGAAGTGAGTTATGATAAAAGCCATGTAATTGAAATGCAGCACTTCCCAGCGTAGACACCTGAATGGATAAAAAGCCAGCAAATGGAGGTAATACAATTGTCGGGCCGAGTCGTAGATGCATCTAGGGTACTAGTGGAGATTTATCGGAACGTATACCCTGGAGATTATCGAGGATGTTTGTTCAGAGAGGTCATATTAGATGTGTTAATAGCAGACTCACGTTTCTCCAAACAGAGCTTAGCCACATCATAATGTCCGTTGTCTACAGCCAGATGGAGGCATGTGCTCTCTTCCACATCGCGATCCGTCAGCATCTGGATGAGGAACGAAGCATGTTAACATAATACATCATCCTCATTAACTTGATACAGGAACAAAGTCAATATGTCTTGTCGAACGCAATCGTTTTCATCACTTTGATGGTTAATCCACTTCTGCAGTATGAAAACTGGATACATCTGTACACGTGGCAATAGTATTGTGAACCAAGATATAAATCTTCAATTAGACTTTGTAATAACCAATTACAGTTTTTTGATAAATGAAAAGCGACAATACATTAAAATTCTGTTTGATGTTTGCTAAAACCATATCTGGGATTGCAGAAATTTATGCCCATGAATAATGAGGTTTTTCATGTCAGACATATGTTCATCATGCTATATGTGCCATGAGATGTAATGATGTGATCATGCTTTCTTTACACTACAAATACACTATTGTGTATAAAAGTGTACAAACCGTAAACAATGATAAACATTAAAGACAACATCAGGAATAAATGCATTATTTCTGGGAATGAAATGACCTTGATGAGAGACTCACACTAGAAACCATGACCCAGCCTTCCGCACTACGGGCTCCAGCATCAAACAACATCTGCACGAAGGCAACGTTTCCCTCTGAACATGCATGATGCAAAGGGGTGGACTGTTCATGGTCCACACACCTCAAGTTGGAACCCGCCTCGATCAACATGGCTGCCACACCCTCCTGGTTGTGTATGGCTGCCATGTGGAGGGCTGTGATACCCTGCTTGTCTTGAGCCTGAAAACAAAATATTGACATATGAAATCATGAAAATCTTACCAAAACCAGTGGTAACATTAATGTAAAATAGTGAAATGAGTTCAGGACTAGCACATCCATACTAGAAGGATGTAAGTCACACTTTCAGTTAAGCAGTTATTATGCCAATTTTAGCACTGTTCTATCGATATCAAGATGTGGACCTCTGAAATGGGCTTCACGAAGCATATCTTATTGAAGAATCATACCCCAGGTTTGGGCGTGGCAAACAAATCCTTTAACCAATAGCCTGACCTGTTGTCTACATAAGGTACAACATAGCACTCACTATACCTCAGCTGAGAAACTAGTAAACAGATAGATGTCAACACACACTGTTGACAATGAAGATCAACTCTAGCAGGAACATATCTAATCTCAATGAATGAAAACTCTCTCTGGTAATACTGGTTCCTACAGAAAAACCTGCTTGAGTGCAGTTCTAAGGGGATCCATCTTCAAAAAATGACCTCACTTATGCCTTTGTCAAAATTGATACTAAAATATTCAGGAGAGTTGAAATTACCATGATCCCAAATCTAATAAATCCTGACACATCAATAGTGAACTCACTTCGACATTTATATCGCTAAAACTGAGCAGATCCCTGGCTGCAATTTCATTTCCTCTCATGGCAGCAAAATGTAGAGGTGTTTGTCCATAGATATCCACAACATTGACTCTGGCACCATTCTTGACAAGGAATGATATACAGCTGTCTCCAGAGTTTTCAATTGATTCCAGGTACTCCACAAGTTGTGGGAGGCCATTGGCTGCAATCTGACAACAGTCAAAGACAAATATTAATGTAAGTATTAAGATACTTCTCCGCGTGCTTTGTAAATGATGAGTGAGTGAGTATGGTCTATGCAGCTTTTATCAACATTCCAGCAATATCATAGGCAGTGTTCACCAATAGTGTCTGACCCTCTGACAAATCAGGCAGATTCGCCAACGGTCTGATAGAAGTCTACAACCCACCAGCCCTAGTGTCTGACTGTATATTTGACAATGACTTTGACATAAGTTGTTATATGTGACATGTGACACTTGTTTGCTGTTTATATATCTTGTGTTTGTTAATAATTTCAATGCCAATTATAAGAAATGTTAAATACGAAATGTGTATTTAATTTTATTCTATGGGTCCTGTGAATTTTCAATGGGTCAGACAGACATCTGAAACTTGCAGGACCATATGTCCTGTTACCTTGAAACACCATTCGTGAACACTGCATGGGGGGACACCAGAAATTGGCTTCACACATTGTACCCATGTGGAGAATCGAACCCGGGTTTTCGGCGTGTCAAGCGAACACTTCAACCACTAGGCTACCCCACTGCCCCTCGTGTTTTTGAGGCATTTGATTAATGCTAATAGTTTGTAAACTGAAAGGTGAATTGTTGATTGTGTATAATACACAAAAAATCTGCTACACACATTTGAATCAGCTGTTTCCCCCTCTTCTGGGCTGTTGGTGTCTTTCCTCTTGTTCTTCTCACGGCGATATCGGGCCGCTGTGTGGAGAGGGGTGACTTCATCTTCACCTTTCGCATTGGGGTCTGACAAAAAAGATGGCCTTGTTTGCTAAGAAAGTTTAATTGCATCTTAACCTCTTATTAACCTCCAGTCAGTGCCATTGTACAAAGTGCTTTCAATATCATGACAATCAAAACTTGCATACTTAAGCAATATTAAAAGTAAGATCACCCGAGTCAGGAATTTAATTAGGATTCCAAACTAAGTGCCCATGGCAGGTAATTGGTAGGGATGCCACGATACATCGATACATCGATGCATCGATACTTTTTCTAAGACGATACAATTATTGATGCATTCAAAACTGTGTCAATGTTTAGTTTTGAAAGAATTGGTTTAAATATGTTTTTCAATTGTATCATGTTTTTTGATGTTATGAGAGTTTTAATGATTATTTTTCATGAGCAAAGATGGGAAATTAGAACTTATAATTTTTGAGAATAAAAAATGTTCATCTTTTCATGGACAATCATAAAATATGACATATTAATGTTCAAAATGTAACTAAATTTACGCAATAATGTCGCGAAAATTGGTATCGTGATACGTATTGAATCGTGACATGGGTATCGTGATACGTATCGATTCATGAAACTTATGTATCGTGACATCCCTAGTAATCGGTGAAAACATATTTTCAGAATTGGATCTTTTACTGTTATAGTGTTATCATTTTTGTTAATTCTGAGGTATTAGTAAATTTTAAATTCAAATAGTGAATTACAACTTATGTGGTAGAGGTTTGGGGCAAATATCCATCTCTGAGCAGGTCTGGATACATCCCTAGCAATCCTTATCCTATAACTTTTATTCACCAGTTATAAACAGCATGAGGTCTGTTGGAGACCAATTCTGTCATTTGATTATCACAGGAACATCACCCAGTGCCAGTTGTTAAGATAACCCTAACATGTGATTGAGATGTAGCATTCTGCTTGGCAGAACATCATACACCTTTGACACACTAGTTGGTGCAACTAGCCATGTGAATACTGATAAAGCCATTTATCCAATTAGCATGCTGGGACACAATGACATCCAACAACGGTGTAATATTCTGTGTAACCTCATGAAAATCAACCTAGACTTAATAAAATTCCACTGGTTAAGGGACCTAGCTGACCTTTAAAAAGTGTAGAAACCTACTGGCAAACAAGGATACGTTGGATCGGTGTAGAGAACGCATTTACGTGAAGTAGGCGGTGCATGGCAAAAAGCAAACCCATTTGGTTTGTGAAAGGTAGAGCAGATGTAGGCTAGTGCACGTGCAGTGCATGACGATGACATTGATTCCATGCATAGCTGCACGCGCCTTTGCCCAAAAAACTCTCACGAGGTCTGTGTAGCAAGTCAGTAATATTCAGATATATAGATATATATTTCGAAAGAATTAAACATGTCAAAGTTAGGTAAGCACAGTCAGATAATACATTCTCAGACCCGACAAGTGGCATACAATACCATTAAGTACATGGAGAAAGAATGTACATCTACGAAACGGGCATTGTTAAAAGCTAGCAATGCCACCGGTTATCTCTCTCTTCACCCATCGCACTACACTTGATGGCAGACAACCTAGGGCCCCTATGCTCACAATGGCAAATGCCAGTGGGCTGCACTTATACATGCTAATACGGGTCAATTGTCAAATCGGTGCTCAACTTATCCTTGTTTGCCAGTATAATCCGTTTGGATCAAAAATGGACTGATGAATTGCAATCCAACTCGAAAACTACTAAACATATAATGCTCAACAAAACGCTGATCATAATCAAAAGATCAGACCAATGTCCTAAAAATATAAAAGTTGTTTAACAAACTACCATTAAACTATTGACACTGTTCACTATTTGTTACGAGGAGGAGTGCAAGAGAGGAACAGCCAAGTGTGTGAGAGAGGATGGAGATTGCACAGCACAAGTAAATGAATCAGTAACTCTGTCCGCACTTGTGCACATGCCTCGCATACACCTGGCTCAGTGGCTGTTCTTCTCTTTGCACCCTTCCCTCGTAACAGATAGTGAACTGTGTCAAAATATTAATGATAGTTTGTTAAACAATTTTTTTTCTTTTTAGGGCATATATTCTGCAAAAAAATAACAGTGTTGGTCTGCTGCTTTGATTATGATCAGCATTTCATTGAGTATTATATGTTTATTAGTTTTCGAGTTAGATTGCAATTCAGTCCACTTTTGAGTCAAACTATACATAGAACATCAGAGTCACGCTTCATAACAATACCTGCTCCAGCCTCCACTAACAACTTGACAACACTGAGATGGTTGTAGCGAGCTGCATAGTGCAATGGGGTCAGGTCTTCATCATCTAGTGCATTCACTTTCTTCTTGAGATGGCCGCTGATGTTCTTCAGCACAATCTTCATGTTTGTCTCGTCTCCATCACGGGCACACTGGTTTGAAAAAAACCCAGGATGAATATTTATTATTCAGTATTGCTCAAAGACCAGATAAATAACTGGTTGAGAAAATCAAATAGGGATTGATTATTGATCCATTGTTATTAAACACTGCATTAACTAACATTCCAATAATGGATGTTTGTAAACAATCAAGTCTGGCCCAGAGAATATGGTTCTTAAAATAAGGCCAGACCAATTTTATTTTATTTTTGAGGGATCTGCCGGTGGTATTTTTTCAAGATTAAGAAAAAAAAAAAAAAATTTTCCTCACTCAAAAAATAAAATTTGAATATTTCTATTGGCCAAAAATGTAAATGTGCTAGAAAATGTTTTTAGACTGTTTTTTCACCTATATCCACTTCAAAAGTTGTCAAAAGTAAAATACTTATAGTATTTAAAAGGAATATTACTTTGACAGGTGATTTTTATTTATTTTTTTTATTCTTCCTGCCTTTAGGATTTCTGAGGACAAAACATGAAATAAAATTGGTCTGGCCTAAGGAGCGTTGATAAATATAGCTGTGATACAACAACATGCATCAGCCAAGTCACCAGGTCTGTTAGTCCCTTACAATTAGTAATGGATTGCTGAAGACCTAATCCAGAATATCTTACATTCACTGAAATCTCTATCAGCATCCTTCAAGCTCAAGTAGTAACTGCTCATGAATAAGAATAAAATTGAAAAAAAGCATACATTCACAGTCATTTATCTCAGTTTCCTTCTTTCAATCAAAACAGATATATACACTATCATGTTCATTTATACACCCAAACACTGTGACATATTATATCGAATATCTACATTCTTTCACTCAAAAATGACTAATACCTGAACATCATCCCAAAAAATACAAATGGAAAGAAAATCTAAAATTTCTGGTGTGCCTAAGACCCTTATCATGAGGATACAACACTATGAAGTGTAACCTTTTGTCAACCTATCACCAACAGTCTATTTGATAGTTATAATGTTTTATATTCCAATAAGGGAGTAGTTTCACTCATTCAGGGGTTTTTGTGTAAGGAAGCCTTTAGTTTCTGAGCTATGCTATGATACCTAAACCTCGCAGGAAATACATTTCCTGCACCCATGACTAACGAAAGGTACAGTTACTAATGCAAGTTAACGACCAACACCCGGAGGAAGCTTAGGCCGTGCGCCCGGAAGTAAAATGTCTGCATGAAACGAAACACGTGCTCCCCGTTACACATGCTTCTCCCTTAGAAAAACTTTTTGTAACTGGAATTTAATTTGATCTAAGTACAAAAGCTAAAGGCAATTAAGGACAAGCCACAAATAGTTTTGGACTTATTAAGAACAATTAATGATGAGGTTATATCCAAAAGTGTTCAGTCTAACTTCTAAGGAGAGAGACAGATCCTTCATCGTCCGGTAAAGGAAATTGTCTCATAAACAGCCTAAACATAATTAGGAGACTGAAGGCAGCAAACCCAAATAGGGCCTCTTTTCTCATGTAATTTGACCCACTTGAATAACAACAGTTAAATCTATAATCACTAACTATATATATACAACTCTTGCAGTTGCCATAAGCTTTGACATCTACTGTAAAGATTTTCCATAGAAAGTCAGCAGACACAAAGTAACAGATGCCAGCTAACAGTGCTGCTGGCAATAACTACATCAGAACTAAAATGTTATTTTGAGCAAAGTGCAGTGTTTAGATAACAAGATCCTCCAAATGTCTGTGATATAACTTTAACACTCATAAAACACCGAAAGGTTTTTCTATACCATTGCTATCTTTGAATAAGATTATTTCTCAAACTGAATGATATTGGAAGACATCTCAAATAAACTACTCATATAATTTCCCTAATGTATTTTAGTAATTATGACATTCCGGTGAAGTGCTTTACACCCAGGAGAGACGCTTTACGCCCAGGAGAGACATTAACATGCTAATTATTGTACACAGAATCAATATCAAACCCACACAGTGCAGGCTCTAAGTGGGTCAGCTAAGCTGGGTACTCAGATTTCATTACTGTTATGATACCATGATATAATGTTTCGTATTCACTGTGCAATAATGTCCAGTTTTCACGCTACTGGATTCATATTCATTTTCAACAAAGCTAGCACTGATATGTACAACAAATGAAACTTCATTCACTTCTAGCGTTAATTCATTGTAAGCCAGTGACACCTTATCATGTTAATCAAAACCTGTTCCTTGACAGTTACATATGGTTGCAATGAACGGATAGACTCACGTCACAAGCACCAAATGTGCTGCTAATTATAACGATTATACAGTGAGCATCGCACAGAGCAAACTACTGTATGAATAGATGCGATATAAAAAGGTACATACTATTATTATTAATAGTGAAGTCGAGAACATTAATCATGTTTCTGTTTTAAACATCGTCATTCAAATGTCAGTATATTTTCAAATTATATTTAAACTAATTCCAAAAAGTTTCTCATAAGAAACAAAGTGATCTTGTACCTACACTGCTGTAAGTATTTAATTAATACTTGAGAGATCTTTACATGATATTATTTCCTGTTGTTGCCATTGAAATATGAATACTACAGAATAAACATAAGGGACCGTTCATAATTTATGGCTTGGGGGGGGGGGTGTTACACACGTACTAGGGGGTCATCAATTTTGTAAATAAAAATATGTTAAAAATTATGCTTACAAAATTATGGGAACAGGAGGCGGGGTCATTGAATATTATGTACATGACATGCGGGGGGAGGGGGGGGTTCCATTCACATTGTACATGCTTCTCCATAAAAATCATCATCAATCACACACACACACACACAAATACACACCCTAGCTATAAATTTTGAACGGTCCCTAAGAAGGTACCGGGTACTGCAGTAAAACACTTAAATGTTCATATAACCATTTGTGTAGTATTCAAAAAGGGAATAAAATATTAACTGTGGACTCCGACATATCCGGCATTTCCTACCATGAAACGACCGGTCCCTAAGTTTGAGCAGACGACAAACTACATCTACGATACTCACTTGGTGTAGGGTAAGATTGAGTGCCTCGGAACTGTCGGTGCGTTTCATACCCGAGGCTGGGAGAGTCGCCCCCGGTACATCGCCTGGGTTTGTGATCAGGTTCGCCATTTCCATAACAGCCTTGTCTGCAGAACTATCTGACAAGCGTCTGAAATGACCAAGAGTAAGGCTGTCAGCCATTCTGTGTTCACGATTATCCAAATCCCGTGTACCACGTTTCCAATCCCGACCTTGAATGGTTTATAATTACACGCTGTTCACATTCCAAGGCTTATTACGAGGTTGGTGTGTTCCATGTTTGGGCGTGTTTGATTACTGTTGTTGATGCAGTTTGCAACAGGTCCGATCCGTCCTGATGTCAGTAATTGTTATAACAGTGAATAAAACACGTAGCGTGTTGAACGAACGACCAACCATTTGTTTACTAAAAAGGTCGCTAACTCCTGATGGCCGCTTGTCACGTCCAGCCACTGTACGGAGTTCAAGGCGAAGCGCCCAAAATGACCTAAAAATACACGGTAATACTGATTGGCCAGATTGAGTCACGTGAGTTTTCTCTTTCACAACACACACTCTTTCAACTATCAATCTCAAATCTATTCATAAACAGTGACATGTGTTCTAAACGACTTGCGTAAGGGCTTTGTGATTCACAGACGTGAAATACTGACCATCCTAGTGCGTTGCAGTTATTATCACACAGCACATAAAAAAACTATTTATAACATTGCCTCGTGGATATAAAGAGAGTATATATAATGTTCAACAATCTCTTCTTTCAGTGGCATTTATAAAAGTTGGTGTGGTGAATAACGGGGAAAGAACTTTGAATATACAACTTCTTTATTATTAATGTAAGCCACGATTCGGTGTAAACACCGTTATCACTTGTTTGATAATAAGGTTAGCATGTGCAGCTACACCGAAACGTCGCTTACATCAGAGACCATGCCCCGATTTCTCGAAACAAACTGAAGTCTGAGTTTCGACTTAAGTTGGAGTTTTTACTCAAATTTGAGAAAATGCATTTCCCAGAATGAACTAAAATCGATATTAAACTCAAAGATAGTAAACAATTTGAGTTTGGTGGACAGATTACTTAAGTTGTTTGGGCATTTTTATTTAAAAAATGCAGTTGAGTTAAAAATTCATCTGTTTCAAATTGTCAAACTC